>VYZW01055920.1:23812-60059 GCA_013401315.1 Balaeniceps rex
CCTGCCTGCTCCCTCACAAGAGCAAACTCTAAACAGAGCCACCGTGGGCATCAGCTTGCAACAGTCCTTTGCCTGAAGATGTAGTCTGGATGCTACGCTGACTTCCAGCTGAAGGATACAAACTGGTGTGAACAGTAACAAAAAATTCACATAATGGTGAAACCACCAACAGAAACACAGTAAAATAAGTTTCCTATAGCATATTACAACCATACGACCTGCTGGACTTCAGACAATGAAGAGAAAATGCTTGCTACTTCAGGTGGCTTCATTCTACTATCCCAGAAAACCGGAGATCATTGTGGAAATGGGAAGAAACAAGCCATATAATTAGATTTCTTTGTTAGTTTATATTTTTAATAGAAGCACAAAGAGGGGTAATACAGCACATGGTGATCTTGCGGCCGTATATGCATTTAGGCTACTTCTCTGCTGAAGAAGATGCATTGTAGTTACAAGTTGTACGAGTTAATACAACTGTAATTACCTGCAGTTGCCACATTCGATCTGTGAAAATAAATGGGATTTGTCAGTGTCCCCTCTCTTCCCCCTTCCTCCCCAAAGCAATGCAGAACTGTTTTCTGACCTCTTGCACAGAGTTGTTCAGAAATAGCAGAAGGCAGCAGCAGAAGAGCAAGCCTGTAGAGTTTGGGTGCGGTGGTCTTTCCTGAAAGGCTGATTTCCTGAGCTGCTGCACCCAAGAGTTCAGAGAGTTTGCTCAGTATTGTCATCTCCAGACACCCATGCCCACACTCTCTCAGTGGCATTCAAACAGATTTTAAAAAATGCTACTTTATTACTCATGGTGATTTCTAGTTTGGGGGGTTCATGTGTCTCACACCTCCCCAAGCTTTTTCTCTGAACTTCAGAGTTAGAAATTAATTTTTCTTTTTTAGGTTAAAATTCAGATTCACATGGAAGCACTTGACTTCAGAAGCTGCAGCCTCAACCAACAGATAGGAGATTCATGACAAAATTGGCAGAATTGTACTGCTCTAGGCGCTTTCGGAGATATATGCTGCTTTTTCTACTCCTGGAAGTAGTCCCACAGATGTCTCATGATTATTCACTTGAGTCATGGTTGCAGAATTGAGGTTTTGGTGTTTTGGATTCCCAGATTCCTACACTGCATATTTACGGTGTTTAAAGTGCAAAATCTAATAGAAGACCTGCCTGTTTTATGTTTTACCAAACTTAAAACTAAATTTCCTCTTGACTTACAACAATATTTGGTGAAAACAAGACCTCTCCAAGGACAAAGAGACAAAAAATACAAAAATAAACTGGACGCGGCACACTGCTATTAAAAGTTTTGTGTTTGTTTTTCTTCCTCTTGTGGTTTTCACCAGTGATATTATTGTGGTATTAGTCACTAGGTGGTGCTCTCCTACATGGTCTTCTGCATTCCTCTTTCCAGGGTGTGAGTGGCCTAGGCTGTAAGTTTTCGGCCGGAGTTTAGTTTGGAAGGAAAATATGGGAGTTATAAAGCTAGACAGCAACATCTCTTGCCTGTTTGGACTGGAGTGAATTGTTACGAGTAGATTGGTCTAGGGAGCCTGGGTATTATTTTTTTGGCTGAGATTCCTGAAACGAGAGATTGCCTGTGTGTCTTTTATGACCATCTCTGCTCCCAGGTTAATGTATTCTGTAGGAAATGTGGTAGTGCTAAGCCTGTACTTACAAGCAGTTTAACTCTGTGCTGCAAGGCTTTAATATCTAATGTATCAACACAATAATAGCTTTTTTCCCCCAGGTGCGCTTTTACTCTTAAACAAATGAATTTATTATATTTATTTGTATATGCTGTACCATGAACAGATGTTAGGCAACCTGAGAAAACTTCCAGAGTTTTCTTTCATTTGCTTTGTCTTTTTAAAATTGCATTTCAGATTCATTCTATCAGGTTTTCTATAATAGAAAAGGAAAACAAATTCTGTCTGCGACAGTCCTTTACAGAGTTCAAAATCTTAGATACGTCCTGATAAGAGAGATTTAAAGAGTCGTTGAATACTAGAGATGGTCTGAAAATGGTAAACATTTCTCAGTGCTTTCTCTAAATTTTCCACAAAGTTTCTGGAACATTTGAATTAACTGACTCTAAGTCAGTTCCGTTTTCAGGCAGGGAAAGTTGTTTTCTTTTTCCTCGCTTGTAGTATTTTTATGAGAAATGATGACAAGATCAGGCAGATGGAAGGAGAAAAAATGTGAAGGAATTGCAACATCAAAATCTTTAAAACTGCATTATTGGTTTGAAAAACAAAACCATTAGTTGTGTAGCTTCTGTGTCTAAACTTCAGGAAGTTTTAAAAATGCTATTTTAGTTTTTTAAAATGCTGCATTTATTCAAAGACAGCTGAGAATGAAAAATATTGATAAGCTCTACTAAGTGTTTTCATATGGAATCTATTTTCAGCCACATACCAGAAAATGTCTTTGTTATTTTTTTTGAATGAGACCCTAATCTTGGAATGACTTTTCATTTGTCAGAGCCTTTTAAGTTTGCTATTGTGTTTCCAGTCAGATCCCTTCCACTCCTTTTTTCCTGTGTCAGCCTCTTGCAAACTCACCATAGGGCAAAGTTCGCAGTTATTTTCCGCAGGCAAAAGGATTTCCCCTCTCAGGGGTGCACTTGGGTTTTATGCAGTGGAAGCCAAGCACAACTTAATGCCAGCTCTAATCGTTTGTGATAAAGTTTCTAGTGGTATATTATGTTTAATAGCAAAACCTACAATTTGCGATTTAACTTGTTAGGAATTCAAAGGCCTTCGTTTCTTATGCTGTTTAGTCAGATGAAATGGCTTAGTGTTTTTTTGCATCACCAGCATTGGCATTTGTCTCAGTATTGGTGCTTTTATTAAACGTTGTGTTGGTGTTTTTACTAAACTTCCCACTTCAGCAATAACTTAGTAATGTTAAAATACCGCTTTCTAGAAAAAAAGTAAGTTCTGGTATCTGCAGTTGAGAAGTTGGAAAACATGAGTGCAGTGTGCAAAAAAAAAAGAAAAAAAAAAAATTGACTCCTCTTAAAATGTCACGATTTTTCCATTTTTGGGGGGGTTAACAATATTGTAGCATTTAGATTCTCTGAAATATATCTATTTTAACTTGTTCCAGGGTGTTCAAGTTTATTTCCGTGTATTTTATAGGGAAGAAACAGCTGAAATTCTCTCAAGGGATTAAAAAAAGCACAAAACCTGTTTGTCCTCCCCTGATTCACTATTGCAGATTTTATGACCTTGGTAGCAACGAGGATTTGCATTCATATCCTTGATCGAAATTTCCACCTCCCTTCAGATGAAAGATTGATGTTCAGACTGTAGTTCCTCTTATTAAACATGCTTTTGTATTTCTCACTGGACATTCGTTGCCTTCAGCTGGAGCTGAGGAGACCAACAGTTGTTTGCCTGTGTCACATAACTAGCTGTAATAAGAAAGAAGCAAGGATGCATGGGTCAAAAAGAGAGAAAGCTGCTCTGGTTAACCATATCATGGGCTCAAATTGCTCAGTAATGTTTTCCCAGATACCAGCGTAAAAATTTAATCAATCAGGTTGTTTAGCTAACCTATGCTACCTATTAGAGGCCGATAAACATCTGCATCACAGAATGAAAGCATGAGCAAGAAATCTGGGGATTTTGTGCAAGTTTTGTTTTGAAAGAGCCAGCCTCGTCGGAGTCAGGTCTCTGGAAAAGGATCACCAAGGTACCAGTGCAAATCAACCAGGGTTCGAGAGGCTGCTGCTAGCACAGGCTGGCACTGGCAACCATCCAGCCCAGCGCCTCATTTTGCTTTCCCTTCTGACATTGAGATGCCACCTTTGGCTGATTCCCTTCCTCTCTCTCTGCACTCTGGTCTCCTCCTCTCTTTTGATTGCTTTGTCTTTTTAGAGTCGAGCTCCCAGGCAGGGTGAGGCTGCACGCTCCATCTTATTAGGTGCTTGCAAAGTACATAGCACAATAGGACCGATCTTGGTTAAGATCTCTAGGCACTACTGCATTACCAGTAATTGTTACTATTAATAACAAAAACAACTAGTCGTAATAGAGTGTGGAAAGGGGAATAGCTTGGCATTATTAATGTCAAGTTTAAAGAGCAAAAGCTCCATTTGTGTTATTACCTGTCATCCTCTGGAGAACTATAAGCATCTCCCTGAACAGGGATCCAGTTTCTGCCCTTACCCTGTATAACCTCATCAGTTTCAAAACAAGATTTAATGTCATTAGAGCAAATCGGCATGAAATCAAAGGATTTTGTCCAAGGAATTCAGGTTGCCTTTACTTATTTTTGTAAGCACATGGCATCAGAAGGATTGAGAAACTTACCCCTACCAGCCTTTCTTCCCAGCTATCTCAGGTCCAGCCTGTATCACCAGCCCTTTTGCCTATGCTGCTTTCCATTCCACTAAGTGGTGAACATCTTTTGAACATCTTAGCATCCTTCAGGATATTTTATACTCCTCTTGATCTATTTCATCCAGGCACAAGGCATAATTGTGTGGTCTGGTCGTTATATAGGAACTGGGTCATCCCTCCTCATATTCTCAAGATTGGTTATAGATTAATAATCCCTCTGGTGTTGCTGTGGGTTAATTATCGTAACTCATCAATGGACTAATGTATATGGCTAGCATTTAGTTTTACGCATTCTTCTTCCTTTTCTGCAACATTTTTCTTTCCTGCTGTTTTGTATTAAAGCACCTCCTTCCATGATAGATTGCACCTGGAAATCCAGAATTAGTGATTTAGGCTATCCTACTATTGTTGTCTTCGCTTGTGCTTTAGAAATCATGTTGCACTTTGAAATTTGTGCATTTCAAGAAAAGGAAGAAAATTACCTCCAATACAGAACTGCTTAGATTTCTTTGGGAGTTTTTTAGTGTATCAGTCAGTACTTTGTTTCCTGGTAGGTACAACTCCTCTATAAATGTCTGTCTAAAATCCTTCAGGGTACCTCCTGAAGGAGCGTGGAGTCAATATGGCTTACAAATTGTTTTAAATTATTTGTTTGTCGGTTAGCCCATGCGTAGTCCATTCCCCTTTACAAAATGCAATCAGTTGCTTTGCATCAATCCTCATAAGCTACAGTTAGAATGTTCTTTTGTTTTTCCAGAGAGGGATCTGAACCCTGACCCCACCACCGCTTTGAAGTCTTCCCTGATAGACAAAGATGAAGTTTGAGGTATCAAAATGTCCTGGGAAGGATGCGACCCTGAAGTGAACGAGGACCCGATGGGATGGGCTTGTTGCACGGGGATAGAGATGGGAAAGAGTGTGACTCTGCATGGAAGCATGGCTGCTCTGGAGCCCCTCTAATTGCAAAATGTAGCTGAAAGCTGGAGAGAAGCTAGGAGGCTGTGCTGGGCAGTGGACGATTTCCCGGTGTCATTGCAGGGGATTAGGAAACATGCTTTAATGGGGAAAGGGGTTTTTATCTTTGGAAATTGGTGCCCATATGGATCTAAGAGAATGAGTTGGAGATTTTCACTATGGTATTTTGATTCCAAGAGAGACAGTGGCCTTGATAAGCAGTAAAGAAACAAGACTTACTGTGATTCTCAAGGAAACTCTTTCAGCAGAAGAAATAGAAAGTATGGAAAGGCAAATTAGAGGATGTGGTATAAGAGAAGATTAATTCCGATCACATAGCAGATAAGGGTGTTCCCAAAGTACAGGATACTCCTTTAGGAACATCCCCACATAAAAAAGAAGTGTCGGATGCCTTAACTAAACTAAATCAATCTTCATGACATGACACGTCCGTGGGCATTTAACCTCCTTGCTGTAGCACCTCTGTAACTGCACCCTCCTGTCATATGGATGTGTTCCAGACATAGAAGTTGAAGACACAAACATTTCGTCTTTATTGAAGAATAAGCTGAATGAAGGATGTTCAAAGCAACCTTGGGATTTTTTTCAGAGGGCCAGAATTCGTGAGATAATGTCAGATGTAAAGAAAAATTCTGAAATTTGCAATGAGAGTATTTCAGGTGAAATGTTTGCTTCTGAACCTGAGAGAAAGACAGAGGAATGATACCAGCTGATTTCTTGTCATAGATCAGCTGTCAGAATGAGCAGATAATACCTACTTAATGGCATCCAAAATAGAGATCCTCCAGATCAATCTGCACAGCCCCTTTAAAAATAACTAAGCAAAAAATAATTTTGGAGTAGTTAAGCATTTGAGAGGTACACAGTGACAAAATGCAAGATAAGAGAAAGCTCTCACAGATTAACTAGTACAGAACAGTTATTTTGCCTTTTCTCTGACCATTTTCCTTCCACTCTCCTGCCTCTTCCTTTTACTTTTTTCTAATAGGTATGCCAAGAACTCTGTTTCCAGTGAGCCAATTCAGACAGAGGTTGAGCAGATATCTAAGGCAGCAGCCTTTGGTAAATCAAGTAGGAACGTATAGGTAGAACTAGAAATGAGTGTCACGGGCTGGACATGCCTGTATAACTGAACGGGTTTACTTACTCAGTTCCACAGATGCAGCATGGCAACAGGAATGTGGCATATTGCTTATTTAGGGGGATGTGCCAGAAATTGTGAGGTGCAGATCAAGTCTTGTGAAAGAAAATCAGACCAATTGGAATCTTGTCAAATGTTTTTAATTAACTTAAAACTCAATCTCTTATTTCTAGAAAGGAGTGCTGGAGGGAATGGAGGCAATTGGGTACAAAACCATCTTCCAAACCATTTGGAATTCACTCTGATAAGAGTGATTTTTGACTGAGCTTTATTTCCAGCTAAATTTTAAAGCAAGATGCCAGGCAATACAAACTTGTATGAACTGAAAATAAAGAGGAAAATCCTCCTGGTTTCTGATAGCTGTATGTTGTACCAGTCCGTCCAGTTACTACAATATCTGAGTATCTCAGTCTTTAATGTGTGTAGCTTCAAAACTTCTACACAACTAAAATTGGTTTTAAAGGTCAAAATCAACTTCTTAAAACCCACTCAGAATGTGAGAGCCTGTTCCTAAGAAGAGTTTGCCTACATATAACAGGTGAATATATATTACAATATGCTGTTTTTTTCTGATTTTTTTTTATTTATGAAATATATCTTTCCCAGGCATATGACCAGCACAAAACCAAATATAAAATTCATATAATAAGCTGATAAAAAGCAGAATGTCTTCCATGACCCTTCAATGTGCCAGTTCTTATATTTTTCACCTGCTTATGCTGTTCTCTTTTTGCCTAGGGAAAAACACAGGATTTATAATATATCAAGTGAGTAAAAAATCTCAATCCTTGCTGCACTAAGGTGAAAGGTGCAAGTAAAAGGATCATCTCCCAACACATCCTCATCCATGTTTATTTTAGTCTAATCTACTCATTTTATGTATTTTTAGATTATCTTCATCATCGTAGTATTTAAGCATGACCTCCTACAGCCACATATGGAAAGAAATACTCTTGTATATGGCTGGTAGATATTCAGGAACAAATGGGAGTCCAAGAGGAATAGCCTGAATGACTAATGACATCTTTAACACTTGCAAGCATTTGCTCAAGATGCATCAAGTTGTGATCTTGCATCGGTAAGGTCCACACCTTAAGTCTCAGCGCTGCTGAATGATAAATGAGGAGCAAAATGCACACACATTTTCAGTTCCCCTAGAGCTATAGTGGAAGCTTCTAGCTGATCTTACGTGGTATCATGGGATGACTGGGGGGAGAGTCAGGGAGGAAGAAGGGCAGATTATGTGATACAAACTCCATTCGCTTATGTGTTTAATAAAGTAAGCACAAGGAGCATCTGTGCCTTGGCTGCAGAAATGCCTGTGGAGCAGCTATGAGGATGCTCAGCAGCGGGGGTGGGACTCTGCTCAGTCCCACTCACAGAATGGGCTGCATGGAAAAGTTATGTCCAGTTAGGATGAGAGGGAGAGATGTAAAATACAAATCCATAGGAACTTCTGTTGTTCATGGAATAATTTTTAGGCCTCGCATGTTATTGGCATGCAAATGCTGGAGCCTTTTTAATAGGCTACACGGGTCTGTGAAAGAAGCAGCCCTATCCAGTCATTTGCCTAACAAAACCTGAAAAAAAGATGAGGTTGGGCTCTATAATGCCATGCTGACAAGCGATATAATATTCGGCTTTTAATCCTCTTCTTTCAGGTGTCTAATTTGGTGCTTCCCCTATTAGCTTTCTCATTTCTTTCTGTGCAGTACATCAGAAGCCACCATACCTCTTGTCGTAGTATTTCCAGTTTATAAGAGGGCAAAGGGAGCAGAAAGTAACCGCAAGATAGTTCTGAATCTTTCATCTTTATTTCTAAATCCTGTAATTTTTTTAAAGTACACAGTCTCTTTCTTTCTTGCCACCAGAAACAAGAACTTATTTGAATGTCAAACAGGCCCTTAATGAATCTCACAAGATAATCATAGCAGCAGCTGTCCAAGTTAGTTTCTATAAATAATTCTATATGATCTTTACTTAAGTTTTTAAGTGCTAACTCGAGAGTCTGCCCTTTTCTTCCTCCTCTGCCTTTCCTTTCTTCCCTGTTTGAAAACAGGGATGTTAATTTACTAGTTAAGGCCTTTTAAGTGCCTTACCTTAGGCTCACATTCTGATACTGAACACTGAGGTCCTCAAATGTGCCCACTAAAATGAAACATGTAATTTTGAGGAGTGAGGAACTCCTCAGTAGCCAGTATTGCAGTCATGAAATTGTTGATACGAATATTTAGAAATGTCTTGAAATAACGTTAGTTACCATTCAGGAAAGGTTGACACCTCTAGAATGGTGGTAACTAAATTTCTTATCCTTTACTAGCTTGGTTTAACAGTGTATGTGTCTTTTTATTACCATCCTCTAAGGAAGCAGTGAGTACATACAGTGTTTTTCCTGTATTCTACCCTTTAAAAGTCTCTCATACAAAGAAGGGCAAATGACAGTAAATTGAAGTTTTGTTGCCTTGACTTCTAACATCTGTGTGCTCTATCCATCACCAGCAGATGCTTATGACTTCCTTTTGGGCATAAAAGAAGTCTAAGGGTATTCTAAATTTGAATCGCTTTATTCGCACCTATATACCAGTCCCAAAATGAGGATGTGCAGCCAACATGCAAGGCAGTTCCTTCATGTAGGAATCCTAGCCCAACATCTCTGTCTGGTTCCCAAGAGACAACTCTTAACACCAGAATTGATTTAACAAGAGTCAAGGCAGACAGCCAATTTTCAGGCTGTTCACATTGCCTCCTCTTCTTCTGAGTCTGCCAAGGTACAAAGTCCTTGCATAACCCAAAGACTGAACAGCAAGACAGCGGGTCTCTCTAAGAGATGAAAACCTGCTTGCACACTGTAAAGGTAACAGAAGATTTTGTAGTGATGCTACGTGGTGATGCTTCCCATAATGATATGCCTGCTTATCTGTTAACAGAAAAGGTAACTGCAAAGCTTTAGAGCTTCACTTTTGACCAGCATTTCTGCAGTTGGGTTCTTATCCAAATTATTTGTGTCTGCCAAACAAGGATAGAAATCAGCTTTCTAATAGTACACTGATACTGCTTCCATTTATCTTTAAAAAGTTTTCAGTGTGTTTAGTGACAGGCTTGTTCTCAACAATTTTCATTCCCAGCCTGATCAAGTTACACAAACGGGGACATTTTTACTTCTCAAACCTCATTTTTCTTCCATCAATTACTGTAGCTTCATGCTGACGTCTTGTAGGGCATGCCTCAAGAGTACTGTGTTTCACACATGCTTTTCTCAGAAGAAAAGAAGGATTTATTGTTTTTTAGCACCTCAGATCGGGCTGTCTCCAGTTCTCTGCACCTTTTCCCTTCGATTGTTTCAGATTTGCAAGTTGAGATGCCACTAGTAACATAGGAAGGCTGCAGTCACTTCCAGCCTGCTCTCAGCACTGCCTACAGACTGATGCAAATTGGCACATTTAAAGCCCAGGCAGACAGCAGCTGTGTAATCCAGTGGCATTTCTTTCTAAAATTTTCTGCACAGAAGAGGAGCCTGAAAGGAACATGAAATGAAGTAACAGTTTGGGGAGAAATCCAATTCCAACCCCAGAGGCAATACTACACTAAGCAATAAATCTTCTTGTCTGTATCTACAGAAAGAATAAGACACTCCTGACTTGCTAGCTCTGTCTCTACAGCCAGGCAGGTGCCTGCAGACCTGCTGCTCCCTCATCTATATCAGGGACCTGTTTGACCATGCTGCAATTCCCTTTCAGCGTATGCTCCAGGTTTTCTTTTCCATGGAAACCAGGACACTGTCGAAGGAGGAGGATGGGAGAGATGCTGTGTACCTTACTTCAACCTGACATGGCTTTAGGACATGAGCAGAAAATAACACCAGAGCCAGACACAGCTCTTTTTTTTTTTTTTTAGCTTGCTAGGTATCCAATAGTTTCAGGCAGTCACACTGTCTGATGTGAAAAACAAGCTCAAAAAATCTGGAGGCATCTAATTCATACAGAAAAGTACCTACTAAACTGGGAGGAAATAGAGACTTAGAACTAGTCGCTGTTGCAAAGTCACAGACAGTTACATAGCTTCAAGGTAGCGATGCCTCCCATCTAATTCCAGCACAATCTGTCACTTGGCTTTGAAAAAGGCAGAGTGAACAATAGTTATTCAGTAGCAGAAAACATTGGTATCCATTGTGCTGGCACATCAGTATTGGAAGGATGATTTCTGCGTGATTTCATTCCTGAGATCCCAGTGGTGTTTTTTTGGACTATTCCTTTCAGTAAGAATACGCCTGCTTCTAAATTTGCCGTTAAAACAATGTTTTTGATCAAAAAAGCAGTTTCTGCCACATAAACAACTCTAACACACTAACAACTCTTTCATCGGGAGACGTAAAAAAATAGCTTGCTTTTAGGGTTGCCTAACCTAAGTGTACTGTCCTTCAGTGCGTTAAGCTAACCCAAAAGGTTGAAGGCTGAGTTGCTTCCCTGCGAGGCCAGTGAGGAGCTGCCCCCACCGCCCTCCAGCTTCCCTGTCCCAACTACTGCTCCAGTAGCAAAATGTACTTTTCTGGCTGGGCTGGGGCAAGGAGCCTGCTGTACACGGTACGTGGCAGTGACATTTTAGGAGAAGGTATCCAATGCGGGAGGCCAGACCAGAGAGGAGACACAGAAACAAGCTGCAGCTCTCAGGGAACAGAGTTTCCCTGCACAGCGAGATGAAATTAGCTTTGAGCTGCCTCAAAATAAAAGGCTGAAGGATTTTTCTTTCCCACTTCCCTTTTACATCACACGGGGTATTCTTCTCTTGATCAGTATCTTTAGGCTTTCAGTTCTTCTACCCAGCTACAGTCTGTTCTGCTTCTGGGAAAATCTGGGGAAAGGAACTGCAAATGGAAAATACGTCCCCTTGTTTCTATCCACACACTTCCCCCACGCACTTTGTTAAAAAAAAAAAAAAGTGCAGATCTTATATCTCCTTGTCTTTAAGCCCAGATTACTTCTCTTAATGCTTTCTCTAGTGATTTCAGCTACACTTTTTTGTTCAAGGAGAAATAAACCGCTTCACATTTAAAAGCCACAAATTGTTGCTTCCATTTTGTCAAAAAGGCTGGGCTCCTTCCAGGTGTAGAAATACACTCAAATCTGCCAAGTTTTGTCAAACATTACCTTCCTGTAACAAGAAATACTCATACTTTTTGGATTAAAGAGGAAAAGCAACCATACAAACGCCTTCTATAAGAGGGAAGGTTCTGTATTTTCTTGGGTGCAGACATGGGGGAGAAGGAATATGGAAAGACACAATAAAAAAGAAAAAAGCAGACAGAAATACCCAGCTGAGGGCCTATCTGAGTTTAAAATTGGTATTAGATTCTGCCAGTCTTGCTCGTGTAGCGCAATCCCTATTGATTTCTGGAGGTTCCTCACAGGGTAAGCTAATGTTTAACATAAATAAGTGTTACTGAATCTTGTCCTTGAGAAGTAGGGGTCAGGAAGCTGTTATCAATTCAACTGCTGTATTCCTGACCGGCAAGCCTGCTCGATTCAGGGTTAATTAACTGATTCCTTAGAGCAGAAGTGTTGTGGAAGACCATGATCATTACCATTTATATTCATTCTAATATGATGTATTTCAGCTCCCCCTCCATCATGTCTTACAGAGAGCGATCTGGTGAAGGAGGATGACAAGTCTTTGCGAAATGATCTCAAATTCTGCCAGATACTTGTTTAAGTTGTATAGCAGTGCAAGATCAGACACAGTGTGAAAGGCAATAATGCACACATTCTTTATTCCAGACTATATTCTAAGCTTGCATGATACAAAGCCTCATCATCACTAGGAAGCTCGCTCACTTTTCATGTCAACCCTTGCTACCTAGCCCACTCCAACGTGTGGGAAAGAAATGTTGATTTGAATTCTGCCATGGTGCCATGCATCTTAATAACACTCTGGAGTGACTGGCACGGAGTCCGGATTCTGGGGTTGGATCCAGTCTCGCTGCCAGGAGATGTTGCAGAGAGGGGCTACAGCTGTGTTCTCTGAAGGGACCTGGCTACCCTATCCATGTGTTCTTTCCCTGTGTCTCGCAGTGCTTGAAGATGCTAATTTGTTCACATTTTCCTCTATTCATTAATGTATTCTGTCCTTAAAAATTCAGCTTTTTAAAATAGTAATGTGTATTGTCTATGCGAAAGATTAATCACAAGGAGGTGCTTGAGGTGGGAAGGCTTCTCCAGAGAGGTTCCACATGTTGTCAGCCAGTCACTCTGAATGGTAGTTTCCGATTAGGTCCCTTAGCTTTTGGAAGCAACATTTAGTCTGACATGTGCCAGCCATGCAATCTACCTAGCCCTGCAAAGTGCAAATATTAACATAAATGCATATTAAGATATTGTGTGTTAGCTCCTTACTGAAATAAAGAGTGGGTGTTCCAGCGGAGGCAGGCAAATGGTGTTGATTTACCCTGGCTTGAGGATTTGTCCTGTTATCGCTTCTTTATACACTTTTTAGAGGAGCTGCAAACTAGATAGTTAAGGCTTTACCTGGAACGTGGCAAGTAACTGTATGTTTAGGCCGACTAGTAGTAATGTTGGGGAATCTTTCTCAGAAATTGTTCTGCTGGATAGCTGATTCTTCAGGTGAGAGCTACTTATTTAGTTCAATCCTCCATCCTGGGTCTGCTCCTCAGGTACGTCCTCCTTCTCTCAGCAGTCTCATCTGAGCAGATTTTGAAGAACAGCTCTGATGATCCAGGACATCTGTGTGTCTGACCAGTCTGCCTTTCGAAGGAGGTCCCGGAGCAGCTGCATCCGTGCTGGGCCTGTATGGAAAAGGTACAAAGGTCGCTCCAGTAGTTTCTGAAAAATTGTAGTGTTAATGCACAAATGCAAAACAATGGCAATGCACATGAAATAACAGCAATGCTTCCAGAAAATGCTGAGCTTCGTGCTCAAGGGTGACGTACCTCCTCTGCAGCTGCAGTGCGCTGGGGTAAGGGCCATGTGCTGAGCACCCTGTGTGCTGTGGTTGCCCCAGCAGCTCCCGAGTGGCTCCTGCAGCACTGCTGATGGTATCATTCTGGTGGCTATATTTGTTTAAAAAGCTGATTTTGCTCATAGCATAATTCGATCGCAGTTTACTTGGGCGTTTTTGCCTCTCTAATAAGTATGCCTTGAGTACATCTGCAAGCATTCATGTGTTGAGATAAAATTACTGGTGGTTCTCATCTCCCCCTATGCTACTGCTGCTACCTCCAGTAAATGATTGTGTGCCTGCATGCCCATGCACAGGCACAGATGCATGCACACAGCACCTGATCCTGCTTCTTAATTATTTTTAGCCCAATTCCCTGAGTTGTCCTGCTTTCTGCTGATGAATGGAAAACTGTAGTTGTGCTGTTTCATTTCACCAGCCTCTCAAGTGTAGAAATTGTGGTAAATTTGAGAACAAGTGAGATTAGATTAATAGTTACACCTCCTTCTTTAATTAGCCAACCACAGGATCTGTGGAGACAAGGGTGGGGAATAAGATTTTACCATGACGAGAGTGCTGGAGGTTCTTTCTTGTCTGTTCTTGCTTGTCCATCTGTTCTCACTGAGAATGAACTCTTTCATGACATGTGTTTTATTTACAACTGCCCTCACTATGCTACATCAATGGTTTCCCTGACCTTGGCTCAATGATTATGCAACAGAGTGTTGTAAATTATCTTGTCACCAGAATCTCCATTTAGGCAAGTATAATCACTTCCTTGTAAGAACCCAGGCCTGGTGTACAGAAGCAAAAAATCTACTGCATAATAATGAGAGCAACGTGCTAGTAGGGATGAAAAAGCCCCTCTGCCGTATGGAAAACTACCACAAACGGGTGCTTGGAACCTGAACATCATTAATTTGTGCAAAGTGCTTAGCAATCCTTGGCAAAAAGGTGATAAAGTGTAAAATGTTATTTTTAGCTGCATTATGAAGTGCAGCATGCCCCGTCCTTTATTTAACGCAGTACTGAGTCTCCCTGTGCCTCGCTGCAGTGACACTTGGCAGTGCCGCGATCACTACTTGGCAATGCTTCTGCAGGCTCCATATTGCAGGGAGCACTCTTCGCCTTACTGGCTCTCTGATCAATGTGACTTGGAGTCTAGTTTTTCTATACCCATGGTAATAAAACATGTCATGCTAGTTCCTTGCAATGCATCAGAGGACTGAAGTGGAGCAATTGCATTCTGCTTGCTACAAGCAAATCATATTATGGAGATGAGGAATCAAATGGCCATGTGTCTGCAGGTGTGTATGTGTGCACATGTGCATACTGATTCCTTCAGGGATATGTATCCTCGCTTGGCTTTGCTAGCTGGACTAGGGGAAATGTGGAAGGGATTGGCTATGATAGCAAAGGTTGCGTCCAGCAAGCCAGAATCAATTTAAGATGTAGCATATTTGCTAATGCCAAATCTGTTCTCTTGTTTGTTTCACTTCAGCTGAGAATTACACTTTCCCTTCTTGTATCTCTGAATGATGGAAAATGTCCCTCCCATAAAACAACCCTTCGCTATGTCTCTAGACCAACTCATCACCATCTTTCCATTTCTCTCTCCAAAACCTTGAATGTAAAACCTCGGGCTGCTAAATGATTATTACTGTATGTGCGGGAATCACACTATCTTGTTCTTACTCCAAAGATTCTACAATTAGTCCTCAAGCACAGTACTTTCTCCTCTCCCTCTCCATAGTAACAGGGGAACTGTTATTTTGGTATATTTGTTAGGAATGTAGTTAGTATTCAGTGAATAAACTCAGAAAGCAATATTTCACATAGAATAATTATGAATATGTATTTACTTGAATAAGCTGTTGATTTTGCATGAATTCTGCACAGTGTTTCTTAGGCAAATATGCTAATGATTGATGTGTGAAAATTTACTTTATTTTGGGCTTGTCAGACTAACTAACATAGTGATCCAGATCCAGAAAATTATTTCCTTATGCCTAGTGAACCATAACAATTATAGGAATATTCCAGGGAAGTTGATTACTAATACATCAAACCCTTCTCTATGGATATGATGACTTTGCAGCAATATTTTCAAACAAAATTTATTTTGCAGTTGTCTCTTGGTATTGGTGTTCAATCAAGTCCTCATAGCTATATTAGCTGCACCAGGAAACCAATTTAATTAGGATCCTTTCACATGGTCTCTGTGACAAACACTGTGGACAACACTATGGGCAATGATGCCAATGGGGAGTGACGTTGGGCACTGGGCAGTGAAATGGGCAGTGCCAGTGGGCAATAGCTATCTCAGCAGGCAATGGGATGCAGTGGATGTCATGTACCTGAACTTTAACAAGGCTTTTGACAGTCTCCAGTAGTATCCTGGGTGCTGAGCTGGATACACAAGGACTGATCGGGAGAATGACAAGATGAATGGAAAATTGGCTGGACCACAGGGCTCAAGGAATAGTGTGCAGCAGGTCAAAGTTGAACTAGTGAGTGGTTACTACTGCGTCTGATACTATTTAATGTTTTCATTAAACCTGGACAATGGAATAGGATGGACCTCCACCAAGTTCACTGATGACCCAATATTGGGGGAACAGTCAATACACTGAAGGGCAGGGCATTGAAGAGGGATCTCAACAGGCTGGAGAAATGGGTTGACAGATACTTCATGAGGTTCAACAAAGGCAAATGCAAAGTCCTGCACCTATTAAGGAATAATGCCCTGCAACAGCACAGGCTGGGATCAACAGCTTTGAAGGGAAGGCCTGGGGATCCTGGTAGACAGATGGCAAGTTGAACAGGAGTCCACAGTGTGGCCTCATGGCCAAGAAGGCCAGCAGCATACTGGCTTTATTAGCAAGAGAGCAGCCAGCAGCTCAGGGGAAGCGATTACTTCCCCCTACTCAGCACAGACATGGTAAGACCATGTCTGCAGGGCTGTGGCCAGTTTTGGGCTCCCCACTACAAGGAAGACACGGACATTTTTACTGTGAGGGTGGTGAGACACTGGAACAGGTTGCCCAGAGAAGTTGTGGATGCCCCCTCCCTGGAAGTGTTCAAGGCCAGGTTGGATGAGGCTTTGAGCAACCTGATCTAGTGGAAGTTGTCCCTGCCTGTGGCAGTGGGGTTGGAACTAGATGATCTTTAAGGCCCCTTCCAAGCCAAACCATTCTGTGATTCTATGATTCTATGGTTCTGTACTGGAGCAAGTTCAGCAACAGCCACCAGGATGCTCAGGGAGCTGGAACATATGGTGTACAAGGACAGGTTGAGAAAGCTGGTTGTTCTTCCTAGAGAAGAGATGGCTAAGGGAGTGTCTTATTGCTCTCTGTAACTACCCAACAAGTGGTTATAGAGAAGATGGAGCCAGACTCTTCTTGGGGGTGCACAGCAAAAGGGCAGGGGGCAGTGAATACCGGCTGCAGCAAGATAAATCCCAATTAGATATAAGGAGAAGAGCTTCACAGTGAAGATGAGCAAGCACTAGAACAGGTGCTCGAGAGGCTGTAGACTCTTCATGCTTGAATATATTCAAAACCTACCTGGACAAGGCACTGAATAACCTCATCTCACTTCAAAGCTGACCCTATTTTGAGTAGGGGTATGGACCAGAGGCATGAAAGCTCCCTTCCAGCTTATTTTATGGTGAGTTTATGGCAAACACTTATAGTGAATTTTGCACTTGGAAAAGTACTCTTTTTTTATCTGTATTTTGGATATCTTTCATGTCACAGTAAATTCCACCAGAAAGTCATCGAAAAAATGGGAGTTTTGCCAAAGAAATGAGTGCTGAGACTAATTGTATCATGACAGTCTGGCTCTGAATTTATAAGTGTATCACTCTAAAAACTGACTGGTTCCATACCTACAGATCTCTGTAGCTGAACATTAATCACCTGCTTCTAGGGATGAAAACCTTCTGGTGCTTTAATCTCCAAGTTGCAGTGGATGAAACCTCTGCCCTTCACTGGCCAGCCATACACGCTGGCTCTGTGTTTCCAGCCTGCCTGACTGCACTGAGCAGGCTATGCAACCCCACGTATGTATGAAGAGATGTGATTGCTCTTCAACACAACTGTCAAAGAGCCAAACATACAACCTAAGTGTTTCCCACATCACTTGAATGTGGAGAAGTATGCAGAGAAGTTCCAAGCTGACCTGAGTTTGAGTCAATGGGAATCGTGCCATTGATATCGATGACAGCAAGATTTTACAGTTCCCCTCCCTTAAACATGTGCATACAAATCCTAGAGGCAACGTTTAATGCAAAAATAAGCTAGGAAAGCAGATTTACACAAAAACACTAATTGTTTTTTGTGTTTTTCTTTTTTGAGATGTGAATGGGACATTGCTTGCCAACTGAATTTAATAGTTCTTTCCTGATGATGAACCAGAAACAACCATTTTGATGTGACTTTGCATATGGAGGAGTATGCTTTGCACTTTGCTTGGGCGTTTCAGTGACAGGGCATCTATTTTAATTTTCTGACTGATGTGCTCAATGAAGCGTGCATAGAAAAGTCCTCCAAGCTGTTTAAGAAGCTTTCTCAAGCCCCTAAAGAGTATTTTAATTTCTGCGTGTATGGAAAATAAATGTAGAAGAAGAATTAAACTTGAGGGTAGCTACATGGTACAAGATTTTTTAGCATTGCTCTACTGATGTAACTGATTGAGTACAAGATGTGTTGCTTGCCATTTCCCGGAATAAAAAAATGAGCTGTTGAGTCTTAATGCGCTATTCCAATTATGGTTATAAAATACTGAATCAAGTCTCTCTTTAAAAAAAAACACACTTGGAATTAAACAGTTCAACAGAATTAATAATAATTCCAGATGGGCCTGTATTTGGCACTAAGAAGTGTGTGAAAGGAAACATTTTCAACCAGAAGTTTGAGTGATTTATAAAAGTCCTTGAGAGATTTTTCACAAGTGAAGATGCCCTTTCAACCTCTGCACATTTGGAGCTAACAAAGGAAGTGACACTCACTGAGTGAAAATCTTGGCATTGGTGAAAAACACACATATGTTCACAAGCAGAAGTTCCTGAAATAGTACAATTAAAAGCCCTAACAAAGCCAGGTTCTCAACACACTCTCTGTGCCTTACTTCCCTATTAGTAAGAGAGGAAGAGTAGCAGTTCCTCACCTTGAAAAGGTACTGAAAATAGGAAATCTTTTGTGATTGTGGGGTAGATAGATATCATGGTACTGATACCTATAGGAATATGTTGAGAATAAAAGCAGCTTCTGCTTGCAAGTTAAACCTTTCCTTATGTCTGGGAGAGACAAGACACTGGGCCAAAAAGAGAGAATTCTATGTTTGACAACAGTTCTTTTAGTATCTAATGTTGGGCAGACTTGGAACTACTGGAAATAGCAGAAGGCAGAGTTATAAAGCTCTTATCCAAAAGCAAACATTATCTTACTCCACTGACTAATTGTCTCCCTTTTCCACAGCATCCCTGTTATAACCACAAAGTATTTAGTAGACATTTAGCTTTCTTAAATGCAAGTCAGCAGCTGGAGTTAGGAAAAGAGTTAGCATCATGTGGTCAATCAACCTCTTTACTGGTCACCAGTGATTCATGGGTTATATTAAATGGAGGAACAAGGAAACAGATTACACACACTTCATGTGTTACATTAAATCAATTATTAATAGACAGCTGGGCATCTTACTGCCTTGTACTCTGTTAAGAACTTGTGAGAATGATGAACAGCAAAGCAGAAGCTAATAGACTTCCCCAAACCACTTTTTTACCAATTGTGGTTTTAGCCTAGTGTCAGTTAATGAAAATTACTGAATTTTGCATCCTGTCTCTTCTGTGATTTACAACTCATTCCTTGATCAAGACTTTAGGAAGGATGTTTTTTGCAGGGGGAGTGGAAATGACAACATATGGCTTCTGTCTCATATTACATCCATTTGTAACCTGCAGATTTAACTTCTTTTTTTCCTGCAAAGCCCGAGAGACACTCTGATGCAGCTAGCTCCCAAATGCCACAGAACCTTTCTCCTTGCCAAATTCCCCCCTTTTATTCCAATGTCCCTTTCCTTTATTCCACCACTTTAATACCTTCTGTTTGCTTGTGTCATGGTCTTTCTTTGCACATAAGACTGCCCAGTTATTCATAATTTCTGGGCCCAGGTTCAACAAGTCTGTTTGGAGATGATAGTTGCTCTACACACACAACTTCCTTTCATATTGGTGGTCCTGAGGCTTATATCAGGCTCCTGAGTGCTTATCCTTTTTAATGAACAAATGGCATTCTTATTTACCTGTTTTACAATGTTAGCAAATGGTTCCACAGGCAAATAATTGGATTCCAGTACCTTCTAGAGCCATCATGTGCTGACAATTGCATGGCTTTATCATGCAAGTGTCATGATCCTTGTTATAATTTAAAAGCAGATGCAGCATGATTAGGAATTTCATTCATTAATTCTAGTTATTGAAAATAACTGAGAGTGAGCCTTTAATGTTTCATTTTTAATTCCATCTTAGTGTATAAGCAGTATATCTCTACCTTCTATTAATTGTAAACTTAAGAAACATCAAAACTGCTTCCTTTCAATTTCTGAATTTTCCAGACCTTCAGTTCTTTCCCCTTGACCATTGCATGACTGGAAAAAAAAACATGCAGCCTGCATGTTGGATCTACAAGGGTTTCCTTTTTGTCCGTGTACACTGAGGCAGGTTCTGACACCCCGCAGCACTGTGCTCTTCAGGTTGTGCTTGCTGCTCTCTTCTGCCTTGGGAGCTCTGGCCACACACACCGCTTCCCCTTCACCCTCATCATTAATTTATCCCCTTTAAAAGGGTTTACAGGGTTGCTCTGTTCCTTCTTGTTCTTGCTTGGTTTGTGCTCTTTTGCAAAAGAGATTGGTAGTGAATCTGATGATGCGCTTTTTCTTCTCTCTGCCTTCTTCCGTAGCCTCTGTGGAGTGAAGTATAGCATGTTGTCCATAGCTTCGTAACTTTTCCATTTGTTCAGCATGCTCAGATGAATCTGACTTTCTAGTGTTTAAATCAAAACTCATCCAAGTGAATGGAAAAATTCCTAATTCCCTCAGTTTCTGGGCCTCATAAACTTGGCTTGTTTCTCCAAAGCTTTGTGCCTTTTGTATAATTATTTATAACTTTGCAAAGTCGGGGGGGGGGAAGTTTTTATAAATGTTGCCCAAATGGAATATCAGGGTTTCACACCCCCTCTGCATAGCTGTAAATGAGGTAGAAAACCCAGAAAATCTCTTGCGCTGAATAAAATGATACTAACGATTTGGAGTTCATGTTGGGCTTAGGCAGGCAGAGCAAAGCACCAGCAACTCTGCCTAGGAAATGTAGGGAGAAAAGCCAAACCTCATAAACATTTCCTTTCAAGGAAAATAGGTTTTGAAATAATGTAAATAAAGACATTACCCAAAACTTGTTTTTCTTCTAGGAAAGGACCATCCAGAATGGAGGGGTTTTTCCATTTAGGAAATAAAGAAGCCTGCGAAAACGCTATCAAAATCTATCAGAAGCAGAGCGATCTGGACAAGAATAGGAACAATCAAATGAAATTTAACCTTTTCTTTTTAGGATTGCAGGAGCTGTCTGTGAAATATTTCGTGTTTTAAAGGTCTCATTTTCTGACAAAAGATCTGTTTCGACAGAGAATTTTAAACCTATGCTTTTTTACATGCTTCTGCAAAATAGCAGATGCTGACGCTAACCTTCATTTACAGAAATAACCCTAGATTCAAATGAATCGCTTGGAAAAATAGAACCTTGCTGTTCTCCCTTGCTAAGAGACACAGCCTTCCTGCCTCCTTCCTGACTGAGCCCATGATAAAGGTACGAGTTGAGACTTGAATCCTGCAAGACCCTATGGTAGGTTGGATTGTTTTTCGCTTACTGAAAACTGTGTTGCAGGGTTATAACACAAGCTTCAGGTCTACATATGCACAGTGTTATTTCATTTTCAGGATATATCCTTTGCAACACCTTTCAGTCTTGAGCGAGAGGCTTTTAGCTGTTCCCTACTGACTGGGAAAGGAAAGGGCAGTTCCCAGCCTGTTCCTTGGCTGTGGTCTCTATCAAATCCTCGCTGCCGCAACTGTGGGATCTCCGACAGGAGAAATTAAAATGAGGAGAGAGGCTCTACTTCTAATGCAGATCCTGGGCCACTGAATAGCTACCTGGGTATGCGGGCACAAAATGCCTGGGTTAAAGGAAAAGCTACGAGCCCAAACATTGTTCATCGATACAATTTTTCTTCTTAAAAATGCAATTGCAGCAGGACCACATGTATTTGTGATGTGCCGGAAAGAGGCGTTTGAATGAACTGGCAGATTATAAAACCCACTAGAAAGTGAAGCTCACTTCTGCTTTCCCAGTTGCCTAGGTGATTAACATGAGATAAATACAGTTCTTCCTATGCCTATTCTTAAATCTTTAAGACAAAGAGTTTTTTGACTTTGTGTTGCAAGATGTGAAGGTGTTTCAACAGCCAGGTTTCACAAGAGCTGGGCCCTCCTCCTTTCCCTTTGCTTGTATCGCATATCTGCTGTGAAGGTCACCTTATAGTCACTAGCTGAGCGCCCTCTGAACTGTGTTAGGGCCGGGAGGGGGGAACTGTCCCTCGGGGCGACCGAGTTCAGCGGGGTGTGTGCCTATATGTAAAACTCCCACTAGTTAAAAATACCAAGTCATATATAATTATCTTTAGTGCCGTTAACACCCTGTAAGCACTAGAACAGCAAAAGGTGGTTGTCCGTGAGAAAGAGCAGATTGCTGGGCTGGGAATCAGAATACCAGGCTTCTGCCTCTGGCGTCGTCACCGAACTGTGCAATCCTGAGCTAGTCAACTCGTTTCTAATCCCCCCCTTATTTTCCCTCCATCGTCTCTATTTAGAGAGTAAGTCCTTTGTGACAGGGATCGTCTCTCGCTGTGTGTTTGTACAGTGCACAACATAATAGGCTGCGATCTCTGTTGATGGCTCCAAAACGCAGAGCCTTCAGACGAGACTTCTGATACAGAAATCGTCATGTGTGATGGCTTCAGAAAACCCGGTTCTGCTGCGAGTTTTCCCTCCTTCTTTCTGAGGATCTTGGGCTGTTAGTAAGCGAGCATCAACACGAGGCAGGGAAATGCTGTTGCCCTTGTTCGACAGATCGGGAAAGAGAAGTAAGAAATGTGGAATGGGTTTCTCCAACTTATAGAGCATACAGGCTTCCCCCCCCCCCCCAATTCAGTAATACAAAGAGACAAAACATTTTTAAAAACACAAAATTCCCAGCATATCTTTAAGTTTTTACCTCCTGCTTCCTCTCCCTCCTCCCGGGCTGGCAGAAGCCACCACATCTGCAAGTATGTGCTTCCTTTAATGCCTTCACTTTCCTCCCTGCTTCTCTGCTGACCTCTGAAAACTCTCCAGGGATTACCGGAGCAAATCTTAGCCAGGCAAAAAGGTCTCTTCTCTACAGAGGCAGCCACTGAACATGGGTGTTATGCCTAATCCATCCTGAGGTTATAGACACCTACATCCTATTTACCTAAATAGACACCTAGCTCTATTTACCCACAAAATTAGGCATTTCTTTGGTGAGACTTGAACATCCACACATGGATAGCAATCTGATTTTTTTTTTAAATTTTGCATGTTTTTAACTGGGAAGCGAAAGGAACATCATCACCCTTCGTTTAACCTTGCAGCTCCATGGTGCAGGAGGGAAATTAGAATAGCATGTATTTTAAAGATGAGGAAATTGAAGTAAGAGATTATGGTATAATTTGTCTGGCTCCTACAGAATTCAGAGGTGAAGGTGGAGGGATGGAGCTGGTGGTGCTTGGGCCCGAGCAGCCCTTCACCTGAGCGCTACCCAGGAGGGGAAACCATTCTCCTGCGGGCCAAAACCTTCCCATTGCCCCGCACGGCGACACAGAGAGCGGCAACACAGAGCACTGCCTTTTCCATTTTGTGCATTGTGCATGAATTTGGAAATGCTTCAAAAAGGAAGTTTAAAAAAAAAAAAAAAAGAAGAAGAAGAAGAAGAAGAAAAAGAAGTTATTTTAGACATGTTTCCTGGGTTGGTTGTTTTTGATGTTTTCAGCCGAAGCCAAATGGCACAAAGCAAATGCAGCCCTGGCTGCAGAATGCTGTTTCCCTAGCTGGCAGGGACACCTAGTGGGTAGGGCAATGTGTGCCGGTGAAGGCAGGGAAAAACATAGTGTCTTGACTTCCCACCAAGGGCAATATTTCATCTTCTGAGTCATGCTTGTGCCTAATTGACGCTCATGTTATCCTTAGGAATTAACACGGAGTTGGGAGGAGTTTACAGCCAAACCTCCTTCAAGGAACGGTGACTGTAACGTGAGAAGGTGATCTGAACAGCATTACCTAAACTACTGCTAACGGGAAATGCTGCCAGCCTAGCTTTTGTGCAATTCATTCTTTTGAAGCCTGTTACAGTCATAATAACTCCTACACTGGCTATATGTGAGAGCTGACTCGGTGGTGGCATGATTCATCTCTGTCTGCAGTTACGCACTTCATGGGGTGTTGCATTGGGGCCACTTTTATTGTATTGCAGACACCTACAAAATGACGTTTACTCCTGCTCTTAGTGGGATGGCTTCAGCAGAAAAAGCAGCAAAAGCTTAAAAAGAAGAGGAAGGCAGTGTGACCATCCACCCCCCCAAAACCAGCAGGGCTGTTCGATGTCAGGGCCAGACCCAAATCCGTCCTGCCTCGTCACTGCTCGTGGCACAAGCTGGGCTTTGCTGGCCCTCAAGCTGTTTCCCAGGTTGGCTCCTTGATTGCATTCCCTCAACGCAGGTTTTTATTGGAAGAGGTTGTTGACTAATTCCTTTGTTTCCATCGTGGGGCTATGCACAACTTTTTTCCTGGCCTTTTCCCAAGCACCTGTCTGAGAGGGCTGGCATGCAGATGCTACATTCTAGATCGGCGGTGTCCCTAAAATCCTCCAGCCTGTGCCAGAAACAAAGACGTTACATGTGAGAGGTCTTGTGCAGGGAAAACCCAAGTCCTTTTATAAGCATGTGATTTTGTTTAGGATAAATACTTTTCCTCTGCAAACTACAAAATCCGGAGGCTGGGAAGGAGCATCCTCCTACTCTGGGGACTTAGGCCCTGAAGAGGTTCTTACATCTAAAAATTTAAGATGAACTGCAGCTTCTGAATCAGAAACACTTCACCTAAACAGCAGGAAGCAGTTATGCTCTGGACGTTTTGAAATAGTCGTCTTCTGATCTAATTACGTGCTAGCAGTAAAACTGACACAGTTATGGTTATTAACTCCTTTTCTTTTTTTCATGTTTTACCAGGAATTCTATCTTAGGATTAATAGGCACTTGCATCATTTCTGTCCTATGTGCTATATTAAGGAGCATCTACATCATCAGCAAATATTTCTGTTGTGCTGATACTGCGCACAAAGTCAAACACAAAGGTACAGAGTTTTTTTTTTTCCCCTGGACTCTAAACATAAATTGAGTGACTTATTCCTCATCAGTTCCCTCATTAAAGAAGGAGACTTAATTCTCATTTAACGAAATTAATACATTTGAAGGAGGGGGTACAAATTGCTCCTTTCTGACATAGCTGCATTGACATATCTGTATTCTAAATACTGATGATGATAGGAAGAAACAGTAGACAATATATTTAAGAAGAATTTTGGCACTAGTAACCTGAATTCTTACATATAAGCTAGCGAAATGCAGTTTATGCAAAATTATGATTATCAGTGTGTATACAAATAGATGAAAAAACTCTCAAAGTATTATTGCCAATGACTCAATGTCAAACTAGAAGTAAATTTCAAGAGAGTATTCCGAGCAGATGTGCAGAGATCTTCAGGACTAATTTTAGTCAATATTTTTATTAGTGATTTGGAGGATAAATATAGAGTACACTTATAAAATTTGCTCAGTCTGGCAGGCAGGATCAGAATGCAAAATGATAAATTGAAGAGATGGTCTCAGATCAACAAGATGAAGTTCACTAATGACAAGTATGAAGCACTACACTGCAGAGGGAGATATCAAATGCATAAATCCGAAATGGGAAATAATCAGCTCAGCGTCAATATGAGAAAATGATCTTGTGTGTATAGTGGTTCATAAATTAAATATGACTCAACAATGTGATTATGCTGCAAAAATTGCTAATCCGACCTGGTGTTCTGTTAATAGAAGTGGTGTGTGTGGAAGAGGAGAGATTGTGCAGGCATCAGGCTGGATGCCTGCAGCTCCTTAATTATGATCTGGGCACCCAAGTAGATCACACTGCTCATCACCTTCCAGAACTTCCCTTTCCCCCCTCTGCAGGCCCTTTGCCCAGCCACAGCCATTCTTTGCTGGCTTCCTCTGTGACTGATCCTCGACCTCTTCTGTTCAGAAAACATTGCCCATACTCCTGCTGCCTCGCATCATTCCTTCTCATGGAAATATATGACTGGTGACGCCAGGGGAGGTCTCCATATGGATCCTATAGGCACATACGATTCCATATAGGCAACACGTGCTGCTCAGAGGAAGCTCACAGGGACTCTGTCGAGGAGGACACGTGCTTCTGCAGATGTGCTGGCTCCTGGCAGCGTTGGTCTGAACCAAGGGAGTACCACAGAAACTCAGTGCAAGTGTGTCACTTGCAGACGCAGCTCCGTTCAAAGGGGAAATAAATACTTGAAAGAAAGAAGGAGACAATCCCCTGAGAATGACCACTGTCCCAGGCAAGAGAAGAATGTGGAGGGAAATGATTGCATTTCATTGCCACATTTTTTTCATCGCAGTGAAATTTTTG
The DNA here is from genome assembly GCA_013401315.1 of Balaeniceps rex. Taxonomy (NCBI): domain Eukaryota; kingdom Metazoa; phylum Chordata; class Aves; order Pelecaniformes; family Balaenicipitidae; genus Balaeniceps; species Balaeniceps rex. Next base: position 50,063 of record VYZW01055920.1, read on the forward strand.
AAGTTTTGGGGGCTTTTTTGCTTTTTTTAAAATCATCCAGGATTTAATACTACACAGAACCATCTCCATTGCACCGTGTGACAACGGAGGTAGCTGTGCCACTGACCAGGCCCCGGTGCTGACCACCGACGCGGCCACAGCAGGCAATGTACTGAGGTTAAAAGTCCTCCTTTTGTCACTTTTACAGATGCAATGGCAGGAAGGGCCAGCCAGCGCTAACAAAAAAACCAAATATATGTTTCAGAAATCATAAACACGTCACCTAAAGGCTAGGGGGGTTTGGGTGGTTGCGCCCAAAAGCCCGAGGCCTACCGCTAGATGGCAAACTTTAATTTTTAAATTCTGGAGCTGCCCGCCCGGATCTGTGTCCTGCCGGGGCCGGGGGCTCAGGCCCAAGGCCATGGCCCTGCCACAGGCCGCTTGGGCCACCGCAAGCTCTCCAGCCATCCCGCTGCTTCTTGGACACCGACCGGCCAAAAATTTCCATGTGAACATACTGCTCGCGCACACAAAATAGCCACGAGGTGCTTCCCCAGGTGCCACTTTCCCCAAAGTGGGAAACCAGTAGCTCTCCTGCATTTTTTCTCTGTATGGAGGCTGCCAGTGATGCCCCGAGCAAGGACATGGGGGACAGAGACCCAGATGGTTGTTCAGTCAGGTTCAGGTGAGGAAGGGACGGGGACGAGGCTCTGCCGGGTAGGGCTCACCGGTGGCTGGACACTCTCCAAAGAACCACCACCCTGTCTCCTCCAGCCCTGTTTTTTCTCCCTCTGTTGGCCAGGGGCCGGAGTTGGGTGTGCTGGAGAACAGAGGCACTTTTCAAGTCTCAAGACATTGTATAGGGTGGGAAAAAGGCTTTTCTGCTCTTCTCTCCCTGATGGTTATCTTGGAAAGCGTTAAGAGGTAAGCTAAGAAAGCGACTCTACTGAACGTGGCCTTCTCCAGATCTTTATCAATCCCCAAGGAAATGGGCACAAAGTGCAAATCGGAGTGGTGCCAGCATCACAAGCAACCTCAGGTCTTGCCAGTCCTTTCCGTGTTGTGAGAAGTGCATAAAGCACATAAAGTTTTACATATATTTTAGGAAACTGTAATAATATTGCCTAAATCAGTCTTCATTTTCTTATGATCATAACAAAATTATTCATCTTCCCCGTCAGCCATGTGTGTTGCCTTATTTTAATCAGTAAATTTATCTTGGTGTGCAGAGACATCTCGGTGGATACTAGGAAACTCAACCCCAAGTCTGAGATATATGCTCCCCTGTATAGAAATAAACCATTAGGTCATGTTTCTCATACCACAGGTCTTAGACCAAGAGCTGACCTTATGAGCAACACTGCTTCTAACATGGCAATTGCAAGATGCTTCCATGGGATAAATCACATTTCCTCCACAGATATAGTTAACTATTCTGTGTAACGCTACCAGGAAGAGTGTTTCTTCACCACAGCAGGTAATGTTTTTGTAGCAAAGCACGGTGGTTAACATGGCAACTTCTGTAAACCCCCATAGGGTTTTCTTTGCATCTGCCATTTGTGGCAGTCCTTTTAGATCTTTTAAAAGTCTTACTCAGTCATTCAATACCCAGCAGTTGTCCTCTACACCCTAAACCTCTTGCAGAATTTTGCAATGTGTTGTGCAAGATAGTGCCTGCTTTTACTGATTTGTTGTCTTTTAAATTACATAGCATGAATGCCATGTGGGTTGTACTCTTCATCTTCTATATTTTAATTCTTTTTCAGTCGTCTGGTCCTACATCCAGTGTCATTAGCTGAAAGAAAAATCAGAGACATTCCTTCCAGCTGACGAAGAGCTGGCTCCTCACCGTGGTCTTCAGAGTCTCCATTTTGAAGCCCAAACTTCCCAAAGTGGGCAAGGATCTCCCCTGGCTCCACACAGCAGGGTTAATCACCTCATTTCAAAGTAAACTGCTGAAACAACCAACAGGTTCTTTACCAACAAAAGCAATAATTCCTGACTAGAATTTAGGTGTTGCAGGAAGGTGAGGAGTTCAAAATACCCTTGGGCTGAATAAAGGACTTCTGCCTTCAGACCTCTTGGTGAAGCCCTTCTCCTGAGACCTGGGCTGGTATGGCACATTTAGAAGACCCCTGCCTCCTATTTGCTTTCTATGGGATTGGGATACGCGGTTCCTCTAGCTGTTTCTGCAAATGGCTGCCCAGACTCATGTTTCCCAGGGTTTGATTTAAATGTCAGATCGCCAATAACAGAGACAAACTAAGCCCAGATACCTCCTTCTCCCTCCCCTCACCTCGGGAACCATAAGCTTCATCCTGGGTTTTTCTCTCTTCTCCTGCCATTTTGTCGGGACTGGGCAGACATGTGTGAACCAGTGATACTTCTCATTAAGGTGGAAATTCAGTTTTAAATAACACAAAGCTAAGGCAAATAATGAAGCATTTTCCAAAGTCTTGTTTCCCTGGTGGACTTCTGCATTAGTACCTTTCAGTAACAAGAATCACAGGGAGGTGAAAAGATCAATTTAGGGTCAAACAACAAATAAGTAATACGTTATTACTTATTACCTCCTACAGGTATAAGCTGAAAACTGCAAAGAAAGATTCGGTATCAAAACGTATATTCATTTTTAACAGAGGAGGGCTAGCTATGGGAAGGGTAAGGCTGTATATCCTTTGTTTTCAGTGTGAGGAAAGCATCAGGTAATTGCACAAGGGCAGGGATTTGGCTTGTTTCATTTTAATACAGTCTTATTCAATGCACTTACCTGTAGTCAGGATGAGTGTGAAGGAGTCACACTAGCTACCTGCAGTAGCCTAGGACCTGTAGCAACCTGGGACACAATGCTTTAACACTGGGGAAAAAAAATCATTTGGGGTGTTGTTAACACTTCTCTAACATCAAAAAAGCATTCACTGTGTGAGTGAGGAAAGTTTTGTGTAAGGGGTGAGCATTCCCACCCACTCAGTCAGGATCTCACCAACATGATGGACATGCCCTGTGGCTCTGAGCGGTCAAAAATATCAGGGAGGGAGAAACATTTCAGACTGTCTTCTTATATATAAGCAAGGAAAAAAGATCACAAGCCAGTTTTGAAAATATTCTTTCCTTTCCAAGTTAACTATAATCGCCTTTTGTGCAAGGAGAAGACAGCTGAAATGTAATCTGTCCATTCGAAACTGCAACCTTAAAGAGCATAGCTCAAGCAATGAAAAAGTATCCAGGGAAGGACTGGACCATGTCGTATAAGCAGCTGGATTTCTGACAGCTCATTCATTATTGCTGAAAGGTGCTAGTTGTGAGGGACAGAGTGGCTCACGGGGCTGGCCCTGCTGCCCCGACAGGCAGTCGGGGAAAGTCACCGCTGTTTCTCAGTGATTTCATAGCTTTTATGAAGTGTACCAGTTCACAAACTACTTCCCACTGGATAGATGTCTAGGAGGATGTCCTGGTTTCAGCTGGGATAGAGTTAATTTTCTTCCTAGTAGCTGGCATAGTGCTGTGTTTTGGATTTAGTATGAGAATAATGTTGATAACGCACTGATGTTTTAGTTGTTGCTAAGTAGTGCTTACACCAGTCAAGGACTTTTCAGCTTCTCATGCCATGCCAGCGAGAAGCTGGGAGGGGACACAGCCAGGATAGTTGACCCAAACTGACCAAAGGGCTATTCCATACCATATGATGTCATGCTCAGTATATAAGCTGCGGGGAGTTGGCCGGGGGGCAGCAATCACTGCTCAGGGACTGGTTTGGCGTCGGTCAGCGGGTAGTGAGCAATTGCATTGTGCATCACTTGCTTTGTGTATTATTATTATTATTATTATTATTATTATTATTATTGCTACTACTACTACTATTTTACTTTATTTCAATTATTAAACTGTTCTTATCTCAACCCACATATTTTCTCACTTTTACTCTTCCAATTCTCTCCCCCATCCCACCGGGGCAGGGGGAACGAGCAAGCGGCTGTGTGGTGCTTAGTTACTAGCTAGGGTTAAACCACAACAGAGGCAAAATCTACCACCAATGGCATCAAGTGATGTGTTAGCCAAGGGCAAGTATGGCCTGATGATTATTCTGGTTTTCCCCAGTAATGCTTGTTCCACCATCTTAAGGCTGAGGCTTGCTGAAAAATGCATTTAGCCTGTGGAGGGAGCGCCCAGGTTGCTTCATGTGGCGATCCCTGGAGGTACACTTTGCGCCAAGCAGAGTGCCACGGGAGGTGCAAGTGCAGTGACAACCCAGAATGCTTTCTCCTGTTTAACCGTAGGGTTTGGGGGATGACTTTTATCTTTTGTCTTGTATTTCTAACCGATACCGCTTGCGCCGGGGAGCTGGTATTTAGCGAGGCCCCTGAGTGCTAAAGCAATGTAATCAGTCATACGGCACCTCCAGTTAAAGCACGCTGCCAGCTTGCTGTACACGGCACACGCCTCTGTTCATGCTGCCCACCAAATGTTTTGGCATACCTGCTTGTTATGTGTCATATTAGATCCAGGCCCCCAGCCAAACTTTGCAGCTCAGACCCGCTCTTGCTGAACTTGACATGGGGTAAAGAATTGTTGAAAACAAGACTGGCATTCCCCCGACTTGGCCTCTGTAAGCATTTTTAATTAACAGCTATCAACTCTTGTGTATTTGGGGCCATTAGCAACATTGACTGAACGAATCCATTGAACCTTTAGGTAAGGCTGTCCAGATCTTTCATTTCTTAATTAACTTCTATGGTTGACCTCAGTAGGTATAATTTAGTAGTGCTCAATTGAACATTTGGAATTGTAGCTTGACAGAAGTTTTGAGTTTAAAATTATATTGCTTATTATTTTTTCTCAGGTTGCTAAATAAGAACAATTTTATTTTATGTTATGGTACAGCCCAGTTGCCTGTTGCCCTGCATGTTATGCAAACAAATACCTAGGGTAATATAAACCCAGACATATTAAAAAAAAATAATGAGTACTGGATGGAAAAAAGGGGAATAATCCTGTGAATTTTTCAATTTTTTTTTGTCCTTACTCAGAACAAAGCGATGTTTTAAGCTCTCAAAATTTTTCATGAAAGGGATTTCATTTTTCCATGCGTTTTTCCTGACACATCTTAGAGATGTTTTGATTTTCATTGACTGTTTAATATCAGATTCCTGAGGTGGTGGGAAAAAAAAAGAAATCAAACCAGTAATATTAGTAATTGTTTTTCACAGGGCTGTGTTAGCATTCCAACCATTCCCTTTATGCAGCACGGTAGTAAATAAAATGAATGTTGAATGAAGAGCTGGTTTTATGAAAACCATCAATTGCTGATGCAAAAGGTGCATGGGATTTAGGCTTAGCTGGGAAGGCAATAAAAACCCTTTACAATTAATTTTTAATTTTTAACTTTATACTTCCCCATTATGAGTCTGTAAAAATGCAACATCCTTAATTGTTTTTCCATGTCCTGTGTTAAGTACAATGTATTGCATTTTAAAAAAAAAAAAAGCTTTTTCTTTTTTCAATAATACTGTTTAGTTCCCCCTCCCACCCACAGTTAACAGTCATATCTAGAGCACGGAACAGGGAAGGTCTGGTTTTGATCTCAGACTGGTATAAACTGAGAGTTAATCCATGGAATCGGTTGTGTGACAATGTGAGAAAATGGTTGGGAGATCAGAGTTAAGGCTTCTGTTTCTAGGAAGACTCACTGAAGAGCACATAGCTAGCTATTTTCCTGGAGAGGTGCTTCAGAGCCTTTCACATGCTTATTTTGATCATTTTCACTGAAGTGAAAAAAAGTTGACAAAAAGATGTTTCTAATTCTAGTTGTTTCAAGCGGTATCTTAAGGTTGAGTACAAAACAAACCATACATAAATAGTAGAAAACAGTCCACATCTTGTTGCCATGACAATGCCCTACTTATAACACATTAAGCTGATTCATGTCTTTTCTCACCTCACTGTTAATAAATTATGGTGGCTGATGAGAATTAAGCCAGCTGGAAGAGCTAGTGAATGTAAGCAGCAAATTAATTTGCCACTTAGTCGTGGTGTCCTTTAGCGGAATTACCCTCTACATAGCAAAAAATATCTTACTATATGTAAAATGGTAGCAATAGGTTGAAATAGCTAATCTTTGTTTTCTTTGTAATACCGATGTATTACAGCTTATTGCTGTACCAGCAAGAGCTGGCGCAGCCCTGCTCCTGCTGTAGGCAGCAGCACCGACTTCAGTTGGTGGTGGACAAGTGTTGCATAGGCTCCTCCACTCCCTCAGTGAAGATTACAGGAATAAGTCTTTAAAACACTATTTCCTCAAGTTTGGGTCATGTTTTGCCATTTAAAGTGTGGGATATTTAGCCAACAGCTGCTGAAGCATGTCACCTGCAATCCAGCACCTTTATGTTAAACTGATGCACCATGCCTACATGTGCAGAGCTACAATAGGGACCATTATTACTCAGCTGATGTGTGAATAGGGTTTATGCAGGTCAAAGTGCAAGAGTTCAGGTGAAAGTGGGCATTGGTGATCAGAATTTAGGCTTCCTAATGTATATTCACGGTGGAAAAGATTTTCTCCTTTTTCTGTAGGGAGAGATTCAACAATGGTAATGGTAGAACTGAATAAACACTGTATAGCTCATAATAGCAGCCTTTAACAGAAACCAGCCGTACTTCATTCAAACCTTTGTCTCTATACTCACTTGAAGTCAATAAACTCTAACAGCTGGAGCTGGAGCTCTGTATTGGAGGACTTTCTGAGTCACAAGTATAAGGCCCTTGAAAAATAGCAAATGCTTGCTCTTGGGACCTGAAATCTGAGAAACGCTAACTGAATTCTAGTTATAAATATTCTGTGATCTTCAAGTATTTGCTCAAGTGCAGGAGTTTGATTGCTTTCCCTGCTTTTTTCTCTGCTGACTTTTTGCATTCTTCTTCAATGGTTTCAGTTTTCTCTCAGCTGTAAATCAAATGCAAATTTTCTTTAGCCTTGTGCTTTGGTTTGAGTTAACTAAAGAAACATTACCAAAGAAATATCACCTGAGAAAGCCAAATTAAACAGTCACTCAGAATAGCTTGGCTAAGCTAAGCCACCCTCCTTTTGTTTCCTAATTTCATCCATTTCTTTCAATGACATGAAAAATCACTGTAGGCTGGCACCCGCTCAGCTATCAAAATGCTGTTGAAATAGACTTTCATCTTGTCAGAAAAGTTTCCAACAGGCAATGGCATATTGTTCTGAATTTAAGGATGTTTACAGACTTTCCAACAATTCTCATTGCATTGGAGATGTCTTCAGTAACAGCTTTCTGGTGAATAATACAGTGATAATGAACAAGCTCTGCACATCCAGACTTAACAGCAACTTAACAGATCCATGACATCCCTTGATTATGAGAGCTGCGACACCCATTGTACTTCTCATTATAGGAGGTGTACCACCTACAAACACTGGCCAGAAGTTACAGCTGCATGTTGTTTTCATCAAATATATGTCATAAATAATTATTTTAAATTGCCTTGGGGCTTGAAATTCTTAAGAGCAAATAGCTCCTAGGAAACTTGACATTACTCCCTTATGCTACAGACAGCAATGAAGAACGAGTAAAGCCTTCAGTGTCATGACTCCCTTCTAGTGCTCTGGAAAATGCAACCAACTTTCCCGTATTCTCCTGAAGCCGCTCTTAGAGTTGTCTTGTGCACGGCATTGTCATCTCAGGCAAGTTGAATTGACAGAATACAACATTCTCACTGGGTGTAAAATGTTTGTGATCTTCAGCTTGCAACTGTAGTGAACTCACTGTTGTCAAATGGCTTTCTCTAAAAGCAGTCTCCAGCATTATCACAGAGTTGCCTCAGCGTTTGCCTTTTGATGGTCCTGCAAATGTAGACTCATCTCCAAGTGACACTGTTTTACTCGTCCACAAGAGCAATAATTTGCAAAGATGCCCTTTGCCCTCAGATGAGGTGTCAGGTTCGGTTACTGTCTTTATTGCTGACCATTTATCTTCTGCAGAGGAAGGTGAGGGGACACAGAGGGAGCAGGAATTTGCCCTGCAGGAGCCCTGGTATGGAATGAGGATGGATGAGGGCATCCTCTATACGCAGTGTCCATGTGAGAAGGCCATCACTGTGTATTCCCCTTTTCCTGCTCCTTGTCAGCCCCTTCTGGTTCCGCAGTCTTCCTTAGCAAAGCTCAGCCAAGAGGATGCCAAACATACCTACTCCTGGCACTCCCTCACCCCCACTACATTAATTCAGACTAGGAGAGAGGAAAGAGAGGTACTCCAGCCCTAGGTCTTCTCAGTTACATGATGCTTGGGGTGCACATCAGGTTTTCCCCCCACAATACTCAGAAACAGAATTTCCCCTGCCTTATATGTACCTACACATACATGTAAACTGGGACGTGATTAGAAGTTACTTAATCTTTTTGGTTTTCATCCACAAATTTCTGAATATGCTCTCTAAGAGGCTTTTGGAGAAGATCCACTGGATTATGCTGGGGATCTGAAGAGGTGATTCCCCCCAAAACTTTCATTTTCATCATCATGTAATAGCTCTGCTTTGTTTTGGGTAGGAGCATTGGCAGTCTGCTACTGCGCAGCACAGCTGGAGAGCCGGAGCATGCAGCTGCAGTGTTCTATAGAGCTGACGGCTCCATGGGGATATATCCCGCCGGCATCAATAGGCTTGGCCTCTTAGTGTCTAGACACTCCTACCCATCCTTTCACAGCAGGAAAATAGCCTAAATGATTATATGGATTTAGCAATTCAAAAGCATGTCTGTGCACCTCATCCAAAGGCTTTTGAGCTGTGAGGAAGACGCGTGCACACATTGGGAACTACTTGCTTTATTCTGTATGCAATCCTAAACTCTGTCTTGTGCAATTTCTGTAATGCTCCTGTGCCCATCAGCTCCATAGCAGTGTTAATGTTTCTTTCCTTTTATTCCGCACCACCAGACTGGATCCTGGTGAAGAGGATGGACTGCTCTAAAATGCCTTTTTTCTATCTTTATTGGACAAGACTTGGGGACAGCTAAGAGATCTTGGTTAATGGAGCAAGAAGTATCAGCAGCTTTAATTCCACAAAGCTGAAATTCCTAGACTTCTTGAATTTCAAGGCACAATACAAAATTTCATACTGAACATTTTTACCTAAGGTGAATTTATTGCCAATTATTCTGGTTGCCTACTCTGAGTTATGGAAAAATTAACACATGGGACTGCTGCAGAAATATTGCATTGAGATACGCTTAAGAGTTTCTGAAAATTGCAAGAACCGATGTGAAACTAATTTCCAGCCTCTTGAACATGGCCTTGCAGTGGACATTTGGGAAACTATGACTTAATCTGTATCCTACTTTTACTCTTCCCTCTCTTGTTTTGCTTTATGATGCAAGCATTAATGACCCAAGGTGGCATCACACATGCAACCAAAACCCAAATCTCACAGAAGATAACTGACTGCTGCCGCCACCTCCTCTCCCCCACTACTATCATCCACCCTGCCCTGTCAGAGCACCAGCTGCTGTACATTGGCTTAAAATCACTCTCCTCCAGTGCAGCTGAGCAGATTTATATCAGCTGACTGACACTCTTGTACAGCTTGGTGTGTATGAAGGCCTATGGATTTCAAGGGTGGGAGCTAAAGAAGGTGGTAAGCTATTTCCATGCCTCCTTTTGACTATTTTCGCTACTCAAAAATATAAGTGAGAGGAGATTTGGTTACTTCTTCTTGGGTTACTTCTAAAGCAGGTACTGGGCAGCTACTGAGAAAGAGGATGTGCCAGCAAATGTCTATGCAGCTTCTGCTGGAGCTGTATTATTGGGGGTGTGTGTGGAAAAAGCAATGGCAGAGAGGGCTTTATAATGTGAATGGACTGTGTTTTCAGAGCAGATGTTTCCTTCTGCATGTACTGTGGGGGAACCCAACCCATGTGTGTAAAGGATCACAGTCTCCAAAATCTGCCATTACCTTCCTGCCCTTACTAAAAATATTGTTGGTTTGAATGAAGATATGTCCCACTCAATGA
>VYZW01055920.1:60131-92391 GCA_013401315.1 Balaeniceps rex
CCTTCAGTTCCTGTTTTATGTATTGCTATTTTAAATTACAGTGAAACAGTTCTGGACTTTAAGATTGTGGAATTAGATTTACAGCTGCTATATTTTGGCTTTTCCTCACTTCCTCCAATACAGCTAGGTACAACAATACCACCTTAGGGTCTGACTTCTCATGTAGTTTTCTTAAAGGAAATTACATTAAAAACCCCACAAAACTGTAAGTCTAAACACAGCAGCAAATTGTTCATTAGAGGCTTTGTAGACAGGTAACCTACAACACCCTATGCTATTAACACAACTTAAAATTACCTCCAAGAGGTTGTGTTGTCAAATAACGCTTAAGAAAAACCAGTTTCCAGCCAACTTTTCATATGCAGAAACAGCTGAGATCAAAATTACCAAACTGAGGTGTTTTAACTCAACACAAGCAGCGTATTGTATTTTTATACAGAGCAGAGATCTCTCTTAAGCAGGGATTTTTATCTGAATATGCCAATATTATACACTAGTGTCAGAATCTGAATGGTAATCACGCTTAATAATTTTAAAAGTATTAGGGCTTCTGATGACTCTTTGTTTCCTGAGATATAGTATAAGGGGGGGTTTGGCAGCTATTTTTCAGATATAAACAGTCTGATTGAAGTTGATTACTTCAGCACTTAGAACAAATGGTCTTAACGTTGGCCTAATTTTGTGTGCATCTTGTGTTAGAAGAAGATGTTGCTGATGAGCAACTCATAGCGCAGCCACCATATCAACAAGTGTGTGATCTTGCTTCCCAAGAAATAAGTGGACATCTTCTCTTCAGTGGTTAGAAGCAAATGCAAATCTCCTGCTTTCCCACACTTTGATGTCTTATTCTTTGTGTGGTGGAGAATCTCTTACCAGTGCAATTTACAGTCTCCTTAAAAGTTTCTTAGCTTTTGTTCTCGTTTATTTACAGTCATGTGTCATATATGTGGCAATTACAGCCATGGCTTACTTTGTAGAAAGTATGCTAGGGAAGTGTGTCATTTCTAACTATCTAAATGTGGGAGGAACCATTACCAGACCATGATCAGCTCCTTGAGGATTACAAGGTACCACAGAGTTTAAGAATTTCAGATCCATGGTACTTGGCAATGTTTTTGACTGGAGACTGTATGGCAGTCTTTTAATCTTTAAAGATTTTTACACTAAAGGCAGTTGCATCAAGATAGAGGGTCTGGAGACTGTCAAAAGCTGCGCAGAGTGAACTTTTTCTTATGCTTTTCCTTTTTTTTTTGGGGGTGGTGGTGTCTTTCATTCTGCAGAGCAAGGGAAACATAACAAGAGGCAGAATCCATGGAGAAAGACATAACTAGAATAATTGTAACTAATATCAAGCCTGGCATTTGGCCTCTGCTGAATAACCCTGTTCCTTGAGTCTCCTAAGGCAGACCCTGCCTGTTGGTAAACCAGCAGCAGGACTTGGGCCCAAAAGAGGGGGTGTGAAGAAGAGCAGTACACCTGGTGAGAGCACCAAGTACCAGCAGCTTCTTGGCTCTGTTTGTTACTGCTCCTCTCGCCAGAGTTCCCAAATGGGTCAACTCCAGTGCTGGACTTGATTTCAATAGCAGTGTTACCTAGAAACTAAGTCGGTCTCTTCCTTCCACTGCTCACTGACTAAAGGCTGAAGAGTGAAAGTTTTGCACATATTACACACAAACAACAACAACAACAAAAAAGAGAGAGAGGGAGAGAACTGGAAGGGACCCAGCTTGGTTAGCAATTCCAGACCACTGATAGTGCTGTCAACCTACAAGGGGCCCCAAAATCTCCACTTGAGCACATGTGGGTGCTGCAAGACGCTGACAGCTAGTATTTTAAAGTCAGCACTCCCTAGTGTGTCCTGCTTGTCCTCTCTTGCAATAAAATGCATACTGAAAGATGAGACCTAAAGGTCTCCTTCCCTGATCTGAATCACTGGCAGAATACTGTCATCGACTTGCTTCTGTGACAAAATCTGCACAGTGGCTGACAGCCACGCAACTGAATGCTATTTGCCTTTTTGTTGTTGTCAGCAGTGTTAACTCCTAATGAACACAAAAAAGCATATATTCTTTTAGTACACACATACCCATATCTTACTGCTGTGGGGTGAGACAGTATCTCCGTATATGGTACCTATTGCTATGAACAATCCTGGCTGTGCTTCAGCTGTTTTCATTAAGAAAGTCAGGATATCTGTTGTTTGGCTAACAATTGCCCGTCTGCTCAGCGTTAAGCATGAAACTTAAACAGAATTTTGAGTAATTAAAAGGACGCACTAGCTGCAGGTCAGCAGCCAAACCTTTACCAGGACTTTTTCTTGTAGATCCAAGGTGTTTGCTGCACTTCTTTCATCTCAGAGATAGATTGGTAACAGTAGTGATCATGGTTACTTTACACAATACCATACAGTACCATTTATGGGTCTGGTCTGGGGAAGGAGGGACAGCCTTGATAACTCAAGTACACTCTTCACTGTGATACTGCTACGTTGCTGTTCAGAAACTTAAGACAAAACAACCTCCCACTCGAAATATACCCTCATAGATGGTACTCCACTGGTCCAACACGTCTGTGCTTTATAAAGTTACAGGGATGGGCTCCCAGTGGTTAACACTGATCAGTAAGTATTTTCCACGCAGTACTTGACCGGCTGTTGGCTGTCATTGTGCCCATCTTCCCTGGACTCCCGCTGTTGCACCACAATGTGCAGGCTGTGGCCATCCCCCAATCTGAGCATTTCCATCAGCAGTCAATGAAGTCTGTGATAATGCTGATGGTCTTTTGGTGTATTGCAGGTGGGAGGTTTTGCTTAATTTGGGAATCTGCTAACAGTTATTGCAAGCTCCCCTGTTTCAGGAGCCACTTCAGGCCAGCCAGAGGAGTAGCACACAGGTGCAGCGCGGCTGTCTGCAGTGCATCAGTGACAGTGCTGCTACTTGCACCCTACTGCATACATGCTGACATCTTGTACCCCTGTTGGGTGAAAAGCAGAAGACACAGAAGTGCAATGGTTATATTTTAGCAGTGTAGATCAGCCTTGGGGTAAGAAGAAGAGTCGCAGTTTGCTTTTTGACAGCAATCTGATTTTCATAGAATCATTTAGGTCAGAAAAGACCTTTAAGACCATCAAGTTCAACCGTAACCCTAACACTGCCAAGTCCACCACTAAACCATGTCCCTAAGTGCCACATCTACCCATCTTTTTAAATACCTCCAGGGATGGTGACTCGACCACTTCCCTGGGCAGCCTGTTCCAGTGCCTGATAACACTTTCAGTGAAGAAATTCTTCCTAATATCCAATCTAAACTTCCCCTGGCGCAACTTGAGGCCATTGCCTCTCGTCTGTTTTGTAAGGTAGGGTGGGGTCACATGAATGTTTACAAATTGCTGTTTACTACAACCTATGGCATAAGGCGGGGGAGGGGGAACTTTATTTCCAATAACCATGTTAATTTATATGTGCATTTTGAACATATGGTGGGCATAGTTTAACATGGCTTAATTCAGTCTACAACTGGCCTATTGCTCAGGCTTTTTTCCTGATACTAGAAAATCTCAGGAAATTCTTTTCTCCTCTATGGCAATGCATCTTTTGCATGTCCAAAGTTACCCAGAAATCATCTGATAAATCTGAATTCAGAGAAACACAGTTTGAGATCTGTGTGCTCGAAGTGCTATAGCTTCTGTAGAGACACTTGGAATTTAGGGGAAATCTATTATCGTCAATACATATTCTTCTAATTATATGATCAGGAGCCCATGCTATGCAAAAGTTCCCTGGCTGGTTCAGTCAGAGATGGTCCCAGGCAAATGCTTTTTCTTTTTTTTTTTACCTTGCTGCTATTAATTTTTCTGTTTATTTTCTCCCAGTTGGACGCCTGTTTTCCCTCTTCTGTTCCTTTTTGTGTTGGCTTGCTTCCCAGTATACCCATCTTTTATTCCTCTCCCAGTTATGAGGGGCTTTGTCCTGCAATCTGAAGCTGTGGTTTGATTCTGCCATGTGCTCAGCAGCTTAAGGTATTGCTGCCAGGACAGCACGGTGTTTTCCTCCCCTGAGGTCATTCATGCCATCAGCTGGCCTGACGCACTGACCTGGCCTAAAAATTGCATGTGTTGTTTTCCTGGGTTCATTCTCCACGCCCCCCTTTTTTTTTTTATGTGACCTGATCGTGATGGAGTCATGAACAAAGTTAAAGGATGCAGCCCTAGAAGATGGTACTCGACTTAATTTTTTTTTTTTTCCCTGTGCTTTGGGTCTTATGCCTAGCAGCAGAGTTGGGGGGGGGGGGGGGNCTCCACAGCATCTTGAGAGTAGCTCAGAAATCGTGAGACTGTTTTTAAGAGATTAGAGCTCTTTTTATTTTGTCTGGGTTTTTAAGAAGTCCTTTGGATACATTTGGGTCACTTTTTCAAGCTTTGTTCTGCAACCATGAGGGCTAAAAACTTATCTTTTAGAATAAAAGTGGAATTTTTGGGTCATTACTTCAAACCACCAAATACTGCAAGATGCATAATATAATTGTGAGAGATGCCAGTTCTTCTGGTATTCTCCCAAAGTACATTTTTACAGCAACCTCCCCCCTGCGTTGGAGGTTTTTGTTTTTTTATTTATTCAAGCCAAACTTTTTTTAATTTATTTTCATCTGTTGCTTTTGAACACAGCACATATGTGCAACTCATGACCACTGTAAATTTCATGAGGAATTGGGAATAAATACTTCCATACTTAGCGAGAACTGTTTGTTGTATCGACACTTCACCTCCCTTCCCCAGGGCTATATGACCTCTCCCAAATCCTCGCTGCATGCGGCTGATCCAAATGCTGTGTAATCCTTCTGATGCAGTTTGGTTCATTTTGAATCAGCAAAGCATTTTGTGTGCTTTTAACCTCCATACTGCATGCCACACCTGTAGGGGGGCTGCTAATCTAATTTTGATTCACAGTAGTGGCAACAAGCAGGTCACTGATGGAGTTAATGTCAGCTGCTCCACTAATTACTGTAGGAAAGTGATCCCATCATCCTGGATAAAAATGTCTAACTCCAGCCTACAAAGCACTTTCAGTGCACTAATTCTGTTAATGCTCCATTACTGCTTCATTCGAGCTGTGTAGTCCATCCCCCAAAGTGAGGCAGTAAATCCCCAACAAGTTCCAGAGCTGGGAAAATGTAAAGACAAAAATATTATTGACCGCATTACTTGGCATTGTTTTCTGCTGGGTTTGGTTTGTTTCTTGAAGTTTATTTGGACAGGTCTTCCTTGGTGACTCTTAGCTTGTAGTAGCCTTAATCCTCCACTCGCCTTGAAGGGAGTTATATGCCCCCAAAAAATTCATGGGCGTGGATCTGATCTCTCTGCTCCTTAGATACTAAAACATAAAATGAGAATATAAAGCTGCGCTATTTCAATATCTTAAAACTTATCAGGGTCTCGGGAAAACATGACAGTGGCAGGCCATACCAATACCCTCAAACACAGAAGTAGAGGAACATCTTGAAACATCTGGGTAGGTATCCTTGGGCTTGAGATCTTGCAGTCTTATCTTTGCATGGAAAGCTCCACAACAGCCTCAGCCCATGAGAAACAACATGAGCACAACTGGGTGCTGTACAGCAGTAAATGTCATGAGGATAAGAGACATAATTCTATGCTGTCTTCCACCCAACGTCCCCACTAAAGACATAGGCATGTGCAAAGTGTCTTATCTTCTGAAGTTTGAAAGGCTTTAATTTTCTTCCCATTGAAGCAAGGGAGGATCCTTGCACTGGTGTCTCTAGAATTTCCTTAGTCTTCTTCCAACCATCCTCACTGTCATTTCTCCTGAAGCCCACATATATGTCTCCTTTAAGATACACAAATTGCTTCAGAATTTATTGACAAGCAAAATGCTTTTGAAGAGCGGAAGAAAATGTGTAGTCTTGGAAGTTGCTGGCTGGCTTCGTTTGGAAAGGAGCTGTGTGCTCTAAATGAGGTATGTTCACAGTGACAGATTAATAAAAATGCTGAGGTGTCTGAGCTTCCTCTAGGCATTTCCCGTTCACTTCTCAGCTGAACTGCAAAGACGCTTGAAAAACTTCATAAAAGTTATAAATGAAAGCTCACATGAAATCTGTTGAGCAGTTGCCTTCTCAGCTATAGCACCAGCAGTGCTGAGGCCATCGGGCAGCTGAATCTCGTTGTAGCTAGTGGAACAGCAAGGGCTGGATGATGGTGGTTCTTGCAGGAGCATCCAGTGACTGCTACCCCTGCTCTCCCAGGAGTGCTGTAGTGCTGGGTGCTACTTGCCTGATGCTCCTTCCATGCCCCATCCTGAGGATCTCTGTTAGCCGAAATTCCCTTGCACTGAGGCTTACGGAGTTCATGCCTAAATATTCACTCCAGGCTGCTTTTATCTTTCTGTTCCTTTTGTTTTAAGTATATGAACTATATAAAAGTATAAAAAATCATGATATCATGACTTGAATATGTTACATATCCTACAGTGAGAAGAACCTATTTCTTTAGAGCACATTTATTCCATACATATATAGCAATGTTTCTTCAGCCTTTTTAAGTTTTAAAACTTCTGAAGTTTTAAAACTTTTGCTATGAACTGAAAAAAAACCCTCCTGCTTCTAAAAAGAGGTTAAATACAAAAAATTGCTGAGTGGAATTATTTTGTCAATGCTTAGGAACCAGTGAAGTGAATGGTTATCGATGCAGTTGGAACGTAGCCTTAATAACAGGACGTGCTGCCAGTATAAGCTATCATACTATAAGATGGCTATATTTACACAGATATAGTTAAAATGCCTTGTGTGAGAAGGCGCGTTAGTGTCAGAATAAATACCGTGATATGGTCAGAAGGTGTGATTATGTCTTCTTTTGCAGTACTAGATTATGGATAACACAAGGTGTTTACTGTCTCCCATAACATAGAGTGTGATTAATGCATATCTAGAAACCTGCATCTCTACTTCCCATATGGAATGATCACCATGACAGATATACTTGTACAAGCCCAGCAGATCACATACCTTCAAAGAGCTGGGGCTAACGTTTAGAGCATGGGATGAAGCTGTGCCCCCTCCTGCCGGACAAGAGCTTGTACCTTTATTTCCCACTGTTTCACAAGGCTGCCTTGGCTCTGCTCTGCTCGCTCTCGCTGCTGGCTCTGCCGGGCTGCCTTCTGGCAGATGGCTGATTACCATAAAGAGGAGCCAGCCTGTTGTGGCCGCTGTGTGCATATCCCGGCGTAACCAAGCACAGCGCAGCTGTAGCTAAGCATGTGAAAACGGCATTCGTCTTCCCGCCGACGCCGGGTTTGACCTTTCAAAAGGAAAACTGGTGGTGTCACTTGGAGCAGATGGTGAACAGGAGCTTGGTAAAACATCTGCGATGTCATTTTTAAAAAGTCCCATCGGGCTCTTTGTGGTCTGGAGCTGTGGCACCAGGATATGGCCATTTCTTCTCATTCGAAAGGTGAGCTGCCGCTAAGGGCAGCGTACGTGTGATGTGGGGCGGAAAATGTGACCCTGCTTCTGCTTAAGAAATTGTCAGCGTTGCTTTGTGATGTCCTGAGCTAACAAATAATATAGGTGAAATACAGAATATCATCTTCCATGACACAATGTGGGCTTTGGCGTTGTACGTGGCCAAATTATCCAGCAAAATATCAGATGTTCAAAGCGTAGTGGTCATTCAGGCAAGATACCATGCATCTGGATCACTCACTGACTGCAGGACAACTGCAAATGAGAGTCCGACAAACACACTTGTCAGGAGTTCCGTCATTCTCATGAGCCTCTTAAATCCATTGCATTGTATTTAACTCAGTATTTAACAAAGAATCAAATGCGTTAGTTCTTCTACTTCATTTTCCATAGGGAGGAGGCAAAAATGTTTAAGCAGAAGATGGGCATCACTCTGGGATGAGTTGGGGAGTCTGGCTGTATGACTCCTTCCAGGGTACGAAACCGTTGCTGTGAAAATTGCTGTATCAACCACTGTGTCACCCATACTTATCCATGGGCATTTCAGTGCATAACTGACATGCATCTCGGCTGTGCCATGGCTCACTCAAATAACTGGTGGCAGGGCTGATTTAGACAGGGGATGGGACTTTCTCTGCTCTGAAGGGAAGGGGCTGGGAGGGGCGATGGAAACTTAGATCAACAGAAGCGGCAAGTGTTTAGATGGGTTTGGGGGAAAGGCTGAAACCCGTGGGAAGCTTTCATCAGTGCAGAGGGTCTCATGTGGCTGTGGGGACTAAGTCAGGTGAGAGAAAACAAGCCATGTGCTAGTGGCCACCCTGCTCGCCATCCATAGACCCTGTGAATTACCAGGGACAACATGGCCTTGTGTGTAGGACGTTTGTACTTCTTCTAGTGCTCTCTGAGCTTGCACTGGGTTTCCGGTTGTGTGGTCTGGTTTGTGTGTTTGTTTGCACCTAACATACTGCTCCTGAGGTGTCAAGCCTCTTTCAGCCACCTCAGATGCTTTGGATTATCACTTCTACCATAATCTTGCATCCTCCAATTTTTCCTGGTAATCTGCCTCTTTGTTTTATGTGTGGTGGGCATGGCTCGCCCAGGATACACACTTAACATCAGCCTGTATGCACACAGTATGTGCAAGCTCACAGGCTTGTCACCAAGAAGTGTCCTGACAGGGACGGTGGTTGGCAAGGGCAGTTATTTCTCCCAGCAAACCATGTGAGAGGCTGAGGAGGAGTCAACAAAAAGCATGAGGTAGCTGCCGTCACCCCTAACTACTAGCTGGTTGTTTTATTTCTCGAGGAATGTAACAAGTCCATATTTACCTGTCATATCTACACAGCATCTCTGTGTGTTTCATTGTGGCAACCTAAAGTGACATATGGATGTGCCCCTTTCTCCCTTCCCCTGGACAGAAAGGGACATCAAAGATGGCAAAGGGGTCCCAGCTGCCTAAGAGGCATTCCTTCCCCTCAGTGGCTCCCTGGCACTGGCCCAGATCAAATATACATGCGGCTGTAAAAATATGAATGAAAAGAAACGTAACAGCACATGGTGACAGTAAGTAACTCAAATGCTGAATTACCTCAGTGAAGAGTAGGATAAAGGATCACTGACAGCTTCAGGTGCAGCACCAGTTGTCTGCAGCAGTGTGCCCAGGTGGCCAAGAAGGCCAACGGCATCCTGGCTTGTATCAGAAATAGTGTGACCAGCAGGACCAGAGAAGTCATCCTTCCCCTGTACTCGGCACTGGTGAGGCCGCACCTCGAGTGCTGTGTTCCATTTTGGGCCCCTCAGTACAAGAAGGATGTTGAGGCACTGGAGCGTGTCCAGAGAAGGGCAACGAAGCTGGTGAAGGGTCTAGAGCACAAGTCTTATGAGAAGCGGCTGAGAGAACTGGGGTTGTTTAGCCTGGAGAAGAGGAGGCTGAGGGGAGACCTTATCGCCCCCCACAACTACCTGAAAGGAGGTTGTAGTGAGGTGGGTGTTGGTCTCTTCTCCCAAGTAACAAGTGATAGGACAAGAGGCAATGGCCTCAAGTTGCATCAGGGGAGGTTTAGATTGGATATTAGGAAAAACTTCTTCACGGAGAGGGTTGTCGAGTATTGGAACAGGCTGCCCAGGGAAGTGGTCGAGTCCCCATCCCTGGAGGTGTTTAAAAGACAGATAGATGAGGTGCTTAGGGACATGGTTTAGTAGTGGACAGGTACAGTTGGACTTGATGCTCTTAAAGGTCTTTTCCAACCAAATGATTCTATGATTCTATGAATGGGATTGCTATGGACTTAGTTCATGGAGTGCATCACATCTCAGAGACATAGGTGGATCCATCCTGACGGGTGGCATGAGCATCCACGGCCATTTATTCTCTTTGGAGTCTCTGAGCCTTGCTCCCATAGCAAAAGCACCTTCCTGGTGCGTGATGGTGCTTCTGCCGGCTTCGGCTTCAGTGGGGGACAGTTTGGGTACCCCAAGAAGCAGCAAGGTGTGCCAGGGACTTTGCCCACACCCCAAGCCTGCACCCAAACCAGTATTCCCCCCTGCAGCGCCCACCTGCCCCATATTTGCTGTTCTGTGCTCTGTCTGGCGTCACTTGGGTCCTTCATGGTAGTGGGATGTCTGGCCCTTAAAACTTCAAACATTACAAAACTGCTGGAACAGTTAAAATACAGCACAAAACCACTGTGCTTACCAGGCTACCTGCTTTTTCCTATTCAGTTCTCCATCACCAGTTCTGTTGCGTGCGTTTAGGAAAGAGCTGTTTGTGTCTTCAGCATTAATTGTGGCTGTTAAACACCATTCTTATGTTACTCAATTAGCTCGACAAATTCCTGTCCTTAAAATGAGTCAACCATAGCAGGGTCTGCTAGAGTGCAAACCCACCAGCCACGGGCACTGCTGGGAGCTGCTGCTGCTTGAAGCGATGTAGGCAGTCGGCTCTACGTGCAATGCTTGGAAGGGATTATTTTTGCTAATCAAATATAAGGTGTTCAGGCTGATTGTTAGGTTTCGTCTGATCACAAGGCAGGCTGTTATTAATCCTTTATCAATGTACTGCTTTTGATTGAAATCTGTCTCTCTCTTTTTTTCTTCCCCCCCCCCCCCCAACTGGACATAAAAGACAATGGAAGGGATAGGGCCAAACGGCTCTTCTGCAGACAAGAAGCTAATTGTCTAAAAACAACACGTCATTCAAGACCATGGGAGACTGAGGACAGTGGCAGGAGCATGAATATACAAAAGCGCCTACTGTTAAGGCCACAGTTTTAAGTGTTTAAATTCAAATCACATTCCCATTTGAGGTTCAAATTTATAGCAAGAACATACACACAAGGGTTTCAGTGTCTTATATAAATTTCATCCGGCTTCTTAGGGTATTCCTGATGGCAGCACATCAGAGCTGAGTGCAAGGGAGACTCACTTTCCTTGCTGTACGAAGCAAAAATATTGAAGTAGGATATTTTGGTTTGGTTTTATGTGCTCTCTGTTAGTAAATAGAGCAGCCTGTCATATCTAGGCTCTGGTTTTCCTATTGTGAGTTCAGTTCTTGGCTCGAAACGCTATTGTTCTTGGACCTTTGCCTTGAGCTGAAGGGCTCAGATGTGGGGAGGAAGAGGAGGAACCAAGCTAAAAATAAAGTGAAACAAAATGCTGTTTATTGCTATGGAGTAGATAATGCTTTCCTAGATGTCTCTGCAGTTCCATCCTTGTAGGCAGTGTAGACTGGCACAGTTTGCTTTCACACGCAAGGGGTGAATATCTGCATCCCCTACTGCCTCCCTAAGATTTTGCTCTGTGCTTTAACGGTGTTTGCTCACGCCAGTCACAGCAACAGCGAGAGAAACAGACTCCACTTTCCATTACATGTCAAGCAAAGAACATTTGCATCGCAGATGTAAGAGGCAGGTCAAGTTCCTTCGTGTTCCTCAGTGCGACCCCGCGGTGCCTGCTCCTGCCATGTCCCTGTACCGATGGGAAATGCTGAGAGCCACATGGGCTTTTTGGTAGACTGTGGCACGCAATACCTGTGCGTACATGTGCACGTTCTGCCCAGAACAATACCTGGACTGAAAGCACTCTCTGTGTCCATTTATTTACCCGCCTCCACAACTGGGCATCCCATGAAGCACTGAAGGCTGCAGATGTAAGGCGGTGAAGGAGGTATTTCTGCACCAAGGGCTGCAGCAGTCGCTGCGACAAGACTTTGTGCACGCAGGAGCTGAGCAGATGTTAGATCTCTTATGGGAACAATGAGAATATCCCCAATTACATCAGAGGAGCTGTAAACTAGACGTGAGGCAACTGCCAATAGTCCGGATTTAGAAGAAAGCTTCTTCTGGACAAGACATGCCCTCCTTGCCCGTTTTTGGGCTTTGAGTACGTGCCACTAAACCCTCTGCTATCAAACCCTGCTGGCGCTGGGTACAAGGCTAAAAGCGTAGGATTGGATCAGTGCAGAAATTATCCTGCTTCAGTATAGATACCACAGAGGCAGGTAAAATATTCAGACGTTTAAATATTTTCCATGAAAATCACTCAGCTGCAGTTATCTTTGACCGGTATATCAACATCCACCATCACATGGATAAACAGTGGCCGAGGAAAGATCACAGAGGCCACATCTTCTGCCTCTCCAGCCACGCTGCTCCTGCACTGATAAAACATTCCTGCAGCTTTACAAGCTCAGTGAAACAGATAAAGAGTTTTTCTCAGTGATATGGTTTGATCAGATTGTTGTGAATAGTTTATGTGCAGTATCAAGAGCACGAGGTGCTCAATTTCTTGAAATATTTGAACAAGTAGAACATCAGAAGTGTTTAAAGTTTGGGGCTTAGTGTCTCAGTAACAAGGCACATTTTTAGACATTTGAGACACCTATTAATAACAATATTCCTCTCTGAGTAAAACACACAGCACTGATGATGCCTCTGGGGTCCTTTCCCTACACGTACTGCTTGTGCTCATCAAGTGGGCCAGCTGCTATCTCCTGAGGACCCAATCAGGGTATCTGCACAGAAAATCCCAGGTCTGGTATTTGAGTTTAGGTATATTATTAGCACATCCCGTTTCTTCTTTTAGGGCAGTTAATTGAGAAGCCGCAGCAAAACTGCTTTTTCCTGAATCTCTAAAACCTTGGAGGTCCCTTTCCCTTTGCAGCAGTAACTGATAACGTGTAGTCAGATGGCCTCTGAGAGCAGTGCATTATTAAAAAGCAGGCGCTTGGGTACTGGTTTCGTGAGCTGGAGTGACGCTAAAGGGCAGACAGGCAAGTCCCTTGTGCAGAAACCACAGGCTGGGCATGACTGCCCTGTTGCCAGATGCAGCTGTTTTGCTTTCACAGCTAAAATATGGGTGTGCTTCAAGTATCTTAAAGTCCAGGGAAAGGGCTTGTGCACCTAAAGCAACGGGTAATTTTCTTCCTGCGTGGGCGTGCTCTAATAAAAGATGTAATCTCTTCTTGTAAACTTTGTCTCATTTAGTGGAGAAAAGGCAACAGTAGTTTTACTGTCATGCAGGTGGGTAAAGTGCAGGAATTGTCCATCTACATGCCACCCCTGTGTCTGTGCCTTACCTCTCTAGGAAATGGGTGGTGACAAAAAGATCCCTGAAGCAACCCCTTCCTCCACCTTTTTCAAAAATGAAGACATTTTGTTTCTCTCTTTCTGGGGCATTTCATTTTTTACTAAACCTTAAACCACTTTCCTCCCCTCAACTGCTGAGTGTTTCACCTGCGCTGGTACCAGCAAAGAGCTGCTGGCCAGGTGGGGTTCACGTGTCGGCTCCCTCTCCACAGCCACTGGAAATGCAGGTCACGGGGACAGTGTCGTTTGCACATGGTCTGGGACAACTCTCCAAAGACTCATCTGGATGCAGGATGAGGATGTGGCTCATGCACCAGCCTTCCTCCCCACTGCTGTCAAGTTGAAGTGACTCACTATTCCGCCCTACCACTGCAAGAGAGGTGGGTTTTGGTCAGTCCTAACCTTGTAATGTGAGGGGTTTGGGGAAAAAAAAATAGGAAAACAGTTGCAAGCCAGCCTAGCAGTGCCATCCATGCTGAAGGCTTGCCACCCCTCACTGGCTGGGATCTGCACTACAATCTGCAGCCACCAGCTGCTGAAGGAACTTGTGAGCTCTGGCTTTGATATTAAGAGCAGCAAATTACTATTGAAAGGAAAAATCCTGTATCAAACTAACCTCAAAGCCAAAACAGGCATGAGGGTGGCACCTGGAAGCATGTGCTGAGCCTGCGTGAACTGGACACGAGAGACCCAAGCTGAATGGGGGAAAGTCAGCAGCGCTGCCTTGTTTGTGCCAGCTGAAGGTCTTGCCTTACCTGCTCAAAATGCAAGGGCAGATCCATCTACCTCAAAGTCTGCAAGATGTGACTCTTGAAAAATAAAGGCAGTGGGCTTCATTCCTTCCGTGAAGTAGCTCAGTGGCTTCATTGAACCCCTGGAGGTACAGCATGGGTGAAGTTGGCTCCTTTGTTTAAAACCTTCACCTTACCACCAGGATTGTTATAAATCCCAGTCACAAATTAAACGTTGTATTACTCTTATTCCAATTCTGCCTCCTCAAAGTGGCTGTTTATTTAAAAAAAAATCAATTTTGTCATCATTTTCTTTACCCCCCTTTTCTCACTCGGAATCAAATCAAACTCCTTCCTCTGGTTTTATTACAGAGTGTTGTAACAGGAGGTGATTAAGGGTTTTTTAACTGGCAGCTACAGTAGTATTGCTTTCATTGCACAAAATGTGTGATGGATATCGAGAACACTTTCAACCAGTTGTTTGCCTTGTTTGATTTGTGTGGCACAACTAATGTAATAACATCTTTGCAAATTACATTAATTATGACTTTCCCTTGTGTTATGGAAACAGAAAGAAGAGCTTTTTTAGAATATAACAGCAGCAATTTCTGACGTCCTATACTTTGCAATGTTGAAACCAATTATCACGTCAGTAAAAACATGAAAAACAGTTTCACTGTTACAGTCATTACTGAAAATACATGGTTGTAGTTGCTGCAAATGTGCTATCTACATTAACACATATCTTAGCGAATGCCAAAAGAATTTACTTAAAAGAATCTTGTATTTTTCAAGCAACTGCAGTGTTAGTAATAACCACAGTGGTGATAAACAAGTGCTCTTGCTTCTGTGGTCATGGCTTAAATTCTGCTTTCAAGATGAATATCTGAATTTGTGCCTGTTGATTGATACAGATTTTAAATCTGTATTGTCATAAATTTGACTTAGCAGCTGGGAAACATGTTTAAAGCTGGGGAGAAATTAGTATGAATAAGAGGATGTGTGAGGAGCCATTTGATACCGCTGGGAGCAGAAAGATCAGGTTTCTTCAGTTAATACAAGCAGTACATTTGCACCCACATCTTAAGACAGGCACCTGAGAGTGACTAAAGGCTACTGCATAAAAATTTTTGTTGGTAGGATTTTGTCAGCAAAGACCACAGTGGAGAGAGCCTATAACAATAGAACTAATCTTCTTTCTTGAGAGCTAAAATCCCCCAATCAATGTAATTAGTACAGTAAAAAGAATCTACTGCTGCTGTGAGTTGTGCACGTGTCAGGGACTATTTTGCCAGCATTGCTCCAGCAGTGGGAGAGCCTTTTGCTTGTCCTTGTAGCTCATTGAAGAAGCAGGTCACTGCATCTGCTCAGTCACCCCTTGACAGGGGTGGATTTGGGCGGGCAGAGGCAAACAACAAAGTGCTCCTGGCGAGAGCACTGAACGGCACGTTACAACGTGGCATATCTGTTTATTCTTGGCGTGATCGCCACGGTGGGTTTTAGCTTTTCAGCTCAAAGCTCTGCCTAGTAATGAGAAAGACAAGCTCTTGGTCTGCAGTTTCACCAATATTTTAATCCAGCATCATCTGCCACCAGGAAAGGCAGTCCCACCGCCCTCCCACCTCTGCGCTCTTCTAGCCACTGTGTTTCACAGCAGTTGCATGTTCAAGTCTAGAACTAGATCAAAGATGATGATTTGCTCTCAGCCTTTAGTTAGGCTGAGTTTCCCATTGTGCTCTTTGCTGTGTTAAATTCACCCCAAGGAACTTCAAAACAGGGGGAAGCCCTGCCAAGCAGGCTCCTGCCGAGCCGTGCTGTCCTGTGCACATGCTCCACTGAAGATTGGTTTCAAAGTGTGGCTTTGACCATGGATGGAAGTCTTCACCTGAGCAGCCTGAAGGTGGCTGGGTGGAGTGGCTGTACAGTCACGTAAGTGGGAGGAAAATTTGGCTGCCTGAAGTCTACAACATTACTTTAAATGCGATTAAGCGTTAAGCCTTATTTTAGTTATAAAACTTAATGAAACACTGCTACAGAAGTGTTTCAGGAGTCCTGCTGGCCTCTGTTGTACTTCATAAAGTTCCTAAATGATCCTCTGCCTTGTTTTGGTTTAATTCTCATGGGAAAAGCTTACCCTTTTGGTTTCTTGTAACTCATTAAACACTAACAGCTGACACGATGTTGTACAAGACATGGGAAAAGAGAGCATGAAAATTCAGAAAACATAAGGGAGAATGTCCCCCCACAGTAACCAGAAAGCAGCTCTAAGTGGCAAAATCATGGGACTTGCATCAGCCTCATGTTTTCTGGATAAGCAAAATGAAGCTAATTTACACCCACGACTAAATTGTGTTGCTGCTGAGTCCAACTGCAAAGTTTCCATTTGCCATCAAACTCAGCATCTTGGGTTCTTATGTGCGATACCTCCTGAAGACGGGGGAGCCAGCTAACTCACAGCAAGGTCAGCCTTATTTTTCTTTGTGAACCAGCCCGTCATTTCAGGGTCGCACTTACAGTGGTGCTGATAGTGGTGAGGCTGCGCTGGTGTAGCGATGCTGTCATCCTCCACCTCACCGTGGGTTGAAACCAGGCCTGATGCACGTCGATATTGTTGACGTTACGCCTGATTTGTCACGTGCAAGTAACAGCCCTGCCCGTCCTCGTGTCAGAACAGTCTCTCAGAGTGACATTTCTGGACTCTTTATTTAATTTTATCATCCATGGAAGGGGTAAGCAAAGGAAGCTAGGAGACAGATGTGTGGCCGATAGACACACAAATCCTTCTAATTAGCTCAGCGGAGCTGAACTAGTTACATCAGGAGAAAAATTTCCCTTTCTTCCCAGGTCAGAAATTGAGACTGGCAGCCTGGCTCGCCCGTACCCAGCCTGACTGCTGTCATTTGCTCCCAGAAACACAATTTCTGTATTTTCAAAAAGGACTGGTGGAGATGCTTGGTCCGAGGGAAGAGCTGGGGGCTCAGCTGCCCAGCGGGCAGGAGCTCGTGTGCCAAAGAGAGGAATGATGTTTGTTAGCCACCTTGCTGGCTGCTGGGTTTCTTCCCGAGCACCTGGGTGGCCGAGCGTGGCAGAGTGCGAGGTGCTGACCTGGTTTCCCTGCATACAGCAAGGATGCGCGTTCATGACACTGGGAGCTGACGTGCCCCAAAGCCAAGTGCTGCAACACTGGCATGCACAGACGTGGCATGGAACCAGCCAGCAGAAGCCCGGACAGGTGTAATCCTATACATCTCATCGGCCCCCTTCTTAACAGACACTTTGCTTTTTTATTATAGGGGGTAGCAAATAAATAAATTTATGTTTTTATATAATCAGCAACAACATAGCTTTAGGGACTTCCTGAAAATCCGAAAATCTGATGTAGAAACAAGCAAAAGGACAACTGCAGTGGTTAAAAACTCAGGGCTGTTCATTGAACTTTTACCTCATTTTTTAAACAGTCATCAGCTGTGATTGCATCCAGTTTGAGATCATTGCCATAATTAATTTTAATTAAAGTATGTTTAATTTAAACCTTGAAAAGTTTTTTCATGTCATTGCATAGTGCCAATATTCATGTACGATAGAACACCACTCATGCAATTTTGCAGTTCGATGTTGGCTTGTACAGCGCCTGCTAGCTTAGCCATGCTTTGAAAATTCGAAATACGCTCTTGCAAATAGGTTGCAGCGAATGCCAATACAATGATTACATAAGACAGGGGAATCTACTGCCGTGCATAGCTGAAGTTTTGTGAAATACCACATCACACGTGTCCTCGCACATGCCAGTAGGTTTTTATGGCATACTGTGGATTGATTTTTCTGTGCCCTTATCCAGCTGTCATCTATTCCATGATGATCTCAGTTTGAGGTGGCAGTGCAGGGTGGACAGGGCTTTGATGCATGCTTCCGAAATCTCTGTGACGCTGGCCATTTGACTGGCAAATTTATCTCCTGCTTCCCCAAATTGGAGCCATCCTTAAGCAGTTGCTGGCTCCCAGCAGCTTCCAGCCCTGACTGCTGTGGCGTTCACTTTTGGGAAGCTGTGAAAAACAATGAATACAGCTACAACTGACTTGAGAGTCAAAAACATTTGGTATGGTAATAAAAATGTTCCTGGCAGAACAGTAGCAGCCAGCTTAATAGCTAATTGGCTTTATTCTCACCGAGCGGTATCTATACATTTCTTTGGAAACGGGCTGCGGGGTCGAAGCAAGTGGTGTTATTCCCTTCCCACATCATATAAAGCTGACACAGAAATCAGAAAGCAAGCAAGTGTATAAAGGTGTGATGCTATTGATTAGCTTATGAAAATACCATTTGGATTTAGCAGAAAACAAAACAGAAGTATTTCTTTTATATATTTGAAACAGTCAAACAAATGTATAGGCAAGGTAAAATATTTACTGTACAAATCTTCATATAAGCAGGTCACTGTGTCTAGGTAAAGCTGCAAACAATATTAATTGAAAAATGTATTGCTTCTCTTCCTGAAATTTACTGCCACCTTGAATTAGTATTCCTCATGGTAACTGCTTGCCAAGCACACGGCCAGTAAATAACGCGGGTGGTGTAAACACAGCTATGTGATCAGGAAGTTAAAAAAGGTTTGGCAATGCCTTTTGGGGGGTCTTTCTGTTTCTCAGATGAAGAGTTTTTCCTACCCACAGAACTCTAAGTTATCTGTTGGCTCAGCCAACAGTTCACCTCTGTTCCGCAGATTTTAGCCACATGAATCATTTCCAGTTCCGCTTTCCTATTGCCACTGATTTTCAAAAGGGAGCGGGCGCGATCAAGAATATTCAGCGTTACTATTGTTATTGCTAAACCAAATGAGAATAAAGTTGAAAAAGCTCTTGAATGGCCTCCTGGAAGCCAGTGTTTAACTCCTGGTGTTGGGATGAGAAATGCAGATTTTTCTACACCCTGGGAAGCATCCAACACTAGTCTGCATCAGAATTGCTGAACAGACTGGACTTTGAGATCGAGCCAGAAGATTAATTCCTGCTTTCCTGCCACAGCCTCCTTCTTCCTGGAACTGGAAAATGAGCCAAAACCCCCTAAGCAGTGTGTCTGGCCTTTGCTGTTGGCTGCCAGGGCCCTCGGTGCACCCATTGCCTTGCTCCTGGGACCCCCACGTGCCCCATTCCCATCCCTTGCTGCTCCTCACTTGCTGGCCGGATGTCCCCATCTTGTTGTGGACCCACAATGCCAGGCCACCTCTCTCATCACCAAGTTGTTTCCTGGCATGGCCACCTGCCTTCATCTCTTGGGCAATTCATCCTAGCTTCCCTTTGTTAAAAAGCAAAAGTTTGATTCGGATCATTCAGAGCACTTTATTTTCAGTATAATTGGGGAACTGACTAGCATTTATCACATAGATATGGACTTTACAAAGAACGATGTTGGAATTTTGTACAATGAACAGGGTGACCTTTACTCAAATGCTACCAAATTATACATAGGTAAACAAGTAAACCAGGTTCATGACAAAAGGAGGTGGTGCTCCATGAAAGAAGTGATGGACCTTAGGAGTCTTTCCTAAAGGGTGGTGTTTGGAGGCAAGATGTTCTTATGAGTTCAAAGGGAAGATGGAAAAGTTCTTGGAGGAGAGATCCTTTGGTTACCGAAAGACAAAGTGCACCAGGCTCAGGAAAGCCCCTGAGCTGAAGCAGAGGTTGGGAGAATATTAGGGGGCAGAAGGATCACATACACTTGCGCCACCCCTGCCCTCCCCTCGCTGTCCACTTATGGCCACAGCTGGGTACAAAATGACGGGCCAGAGGGATCCTTGGTTGGAGTGAGCGTGGCTGCCTTGTCACCTCGTCAGTGGCTTTCAGGAGCAAGACACAGCCCCTGAATGGTGGTTCACAGGCAGAAGTCACCCCTTGCTGAAGTCCTGCCTCTGCAGAGGACAAGTTATTGCATTTCCATGCTTAATGATTTAGTCTTCAAAATAGTAGGGCTTGGGGCAACACTGCTGCCTTCTCATGTTGATCCTGGGCAACATGAAGTGATTTGCTGGTGATTGATTTGGATCGATTGCCTTATTGGTGGCTCAAACCTTTGGGTACAGGAACAGTGAATAACAGCAAAAATAATTTTTAACTTTATTTGACTGACTTTTTGCTTAAACATTAAGTAAATTAATCATCTTAATTGATTAGAAGTGATCTTTCAAAGTGAACAGAGCAAAATTACTTATTGTTGGTGGGTGTACTTATAGATCTATGAATAAAGACCTACACAAAAGCTTAATCCTACTTTCATTGTAATTTTACTCATGTGCAATGTTTCTTTAGGTTAGAAGTTATACAAAATAAACTGTTTTGTCTAACTTATCTTTCATGGGTTCCCAGAATAATCAAAAGAACCCTGAAGTAAGGGGTAGCAGTTTCTATGCTTCATCCTGATCCACTGGAACTCCAAAATCCAAGTTGCAGTGGAGAGAGGAAAAACAGCAGCATAGTTTCACACCGCCTCAGAGATGCCAGTGGAATAACCTTCATTTGGTCCACCTGATGGTCTCGTTCCATGTTTCTAGATCAAATCTGATTTAAGCAAGACATCAGTTCAAAGGGAATTAAATGCAGTTTTTCTTCATTGTGATAATTAATTAAAACTTGTATTTCTCTCAGTCAGCTGAGTTTGCCTGAGGTTTTTCTCTCTGGTGCACCGAGGGGGTCAGAGCCAGAACTGATGTCAAGTATACCACTGTAACATGAAGATTTGCATTTTATTTTGTTTCTCATCACGTTTCTCATCAGGTTCCCGTCTTCCCACTGCCTCTCTCAGGATGAGTGTGTGCTCTCTGCGCGGGCTGGAGGCTTTCCTCCACCCCCAGGTTTTGGCCAAGGCAGCTGCAATGGCTGGAGGCCTCGGGCTCTCTGGAGGAAGGCGAACAATGCAATTTTGTTAATGCAACATCTTTTATGTATGTATTAAATAGAAATAGTCGTATCCTCAGCTATGGAAGAGGCTCTCCCCATGCAGATGCCAGAAAGTATGAGTCCTCTGGACAGCTGGAATCAGGTCCAGGCAGTGATCCCCACCAGTTGTTGCACAGATGTCCCTGTCGAATACATTTATAGTTTGGGAAACTCAACAAGCACCGCCTAAGAAAGTCCTCCTCTCTTTGCCCAGGGCACAGCCCCTCCAGTGGGCCGTGGTACCAAACTCGGTTGGTTTCTAACTAACTCTCCAAATAACATAAATCTAAAAGATTTCTGGTGATAAAGCGTAATGATCTATGGAAGTGAATACTCTAACCTGAATATAGTCCCCTCTTTTGCTGGACTCCATGCACACCTATAACAAAGTAGATTTATATTCAATATTTAGATATAATCTTACAGTTAAATTATATATATACAAAAATATACATATATATTCACATATAAAATATATGTGTGTACACATCGTATATAAATAAATACATATACACACATACAATAATCTAAACTTCGAAAGACAAAAAAAATTTAGAGGTGGAATACAATCAGTAACTCACAGTGTTTCTGAAAGCCTTGTATGAGGATATCCCTGAATATGTAGGACAGTCCAGCTCAGGAACATCAGCTTTGATATTTTGAGTGGCGTATAGAGAAAATTTCTTGCAATGATTAAAGAGTTGTAAACTGCTGCTGAGCAGTAACCAATGCTACATGCAAATGCGGAAATTGCTTGTTAAGTGTAATGTTCAGTGATAAGTGTTTTGATTACAGTCAGTTTAGGGAATTCTGATATATGGCAGCAGCGAGATCGAAGGAATGTTAATTCCACCTTGGATCATCTCAAACCTTGGGTCTGTTGGGAGTCAGAGAAAACCGTTCTGTCCTGGAGAGCTTTAAGTTTTAGACAATTCTGAATTATTTGGGTTTTTACAGGTGAAAGAAAGATCAGGACATCAAGGCTATTAAAGCCCGTGAAAGCCAGAGTGCAGAACCACCCCGCTGGCAGGTGCAGGCACAGAGGACCCACCACCAGCTCTCCAAAACTCAACGGGCAGCTTCATTGGCTGAACTCTAGTCTTACACTAGGAAAAGCAAATGAAATCCTGGTCGTAAAAAATGACTTTTTCCCAAGGACGTAGATGCAACATTTGTCATGAAACTATTTTTTCTGAAGACACTGGAGATAAGACGGGAAGAAATGCCTTCTGACGAGGGGCAGATCTGCACAGCTCAGAGAGCAAGCGTGCAGGGTGTTGGGCCTTCCTCCTTGGCACCAACTCTGTGCAAACCGGCGTCTTCAAAAGCGCTTTGCCTACAGATTATGCACCGGAGGAGCGTCCGTGTCTCCTCCCACCCTGTCCCCTCTCCCACACCGGATTTGGGCTTGGGGGCCCTTTGCTGGGCATATCCCAAGTTATCAGATGCATTTGTGGTAATGATCTCTAATTCAGTCCTCTTTCGCCCCCCGCCCCGATTCATACAAGGACAAAATACTTCATTTTTTAAAAGTACAAGTGAAAAATAAGCAACAGAATGTGGGGAATATACATGGCTAATTCCTGATGTTTTAATGAACTTTAGGGTCTCATCCCTGCACTGAGCAGCTCCAGTCAAAGCAGCCAGCTTAGGGCAATGCCAGGCTCATAACTGAATCTCATAAAATTTTTTCTGCTGATTCTCTCCATTTCACGTTCAACACAGACTGTGTTCATTGAAGAAAGCAAGGGGTTTAAGGGCTGTCTTTGATGCTCACCAACATTTTGTCTGCCCCAAAAGAGAGGCAACAATAATAACCTGGGGAAGGAGAGGGAGGAGGACTATGTGAACGTCTGAAATTGTCCCTGTGTGACTGAACAGGGAATAAGGCTGAAGAAGCAGCTGCATGAGGGAAGACTGATGGGGGACAAGAGGATAGAGCCACAAAAGTGGCAGGGGCAGATGGAGGAGTACGGACCAACAGGAGAAGGAGTGAGGGGTGAGATGCACAACAGCAGCATGCATGGCACAGCTGGAGCCAAAGCCAAGCCTGGCTTTGATGCTCAGGGATCCAAAGAACCTCTCTTTCAAAGTGTCACTTTGCTGTGGTTCAAACTTTGAAGTCCCTCTTTATCAGGGTTTTGAGCTGAAATAAATGTGCAGAGTGAAATTCGGTAACATTATTTTGCTCCTATTCTTTGGTTCCTGACTAAAACCAGCCTGAGATGGGGATCAGGACATTTTCTAGACTTATGTGCACAGACACACGTGACACTGCACAGAATTGCTTTCTGTCCTTTCCACGTTCAGCCCATCCACCATTTTAGCTGCTTTTTATCAGTTTGTAAATTCCCACTCACATCTGGAAACATCCCTGGGAACCTTCAACCCGCTGCTCACACTTGGATGCCATGGTGATATATGTCCAAGAGGCACTACGCTGCATGCTGCTGTGCTGCATGGGGACCCGCCAACCCTGCTCGAGCTGCGTCAGGTGCCAAAACTACCCAGCTGAAGAGTTGGAGATGCCACTCGAGCATCGCAAGGGCCATTCCCCAGCAGGATATATTAGCCTCTGTAGAGGTCTCCACCACCAGTCCCAAAGGATGTCATTATTAGCATGACCACCTCAGATACCCAGCAGATCCATGATCAACAGGTTCAAGCTGTTGGCAAGCCAGCTGTTGGTGCTTTGATAGTGAATTGGATTAAAACCTTGATAATCCACGAACGATGGGTATTCTGAATGTGCCTAAAAGAACTGGCTTTGAGAGAAAAGGCTTCCTGTACTCTACCAGGACTATTAGTGGCATAAGGTTTGCTGGCTGCAATAAGTGTATGAATGTATCAACCAAACAAAATGCTGTGTGACCATTACGCTGCCCTTAATCGGCTGGAAGGCACCTTCCTGAATGCCACAGAGAAATGCACCAGCTGGTGTAGAATACTCTTTCTTCTCTCCAAATAAGACCATAATCAACAGGACATCTGAGTCCAGGCTTATTTTCCAGGGCCTCATCCACCTCCTCTGAGTCATGAGATTATACCCAGTGTCAGCGCACTGAAGAGAACAAGTTCTATAGCCGTGAGTTTCAACACAGTTGATCCTTCAGCCCGGCACATCCTGCCCAGGCAATGAAAGGGGGAAAGAGTATTTTTTGTCTACAGAATAAAGAAGCCCGTTTCAATCATCCTTCTCTCCCATGCCTTTTATACTCTGAGCAATGGCAAGGTCACAGGTTGACACTTTTATCTACTTGGTATACCTTCATTTAATTTCTACACATCAGCCACTCAGAAACAGCTAGCAGGAGCCATGCCAGCCCCCAGACACATGGTGATAAGGATTTCAGAGTTCATTAGCTGAAAAAGAAAGTTTAGCAAAAATGTGATTTTGGCTGTCGGAGAAGTGCAGCAACCAGACACAAGGTCTTTGACCATTATCTTTCTAATAGTTCCAGCCAGGGAGCCTGTTGGAAATCCTTGACTGGAACAGGCTGTGAGTTTTCCAGCTTGGTGCTGGAATATCATCCATGTGAGAGCGACTTTCCTTAGTTTGCTTGAGAAGTTAATTGAGAATTGGTTTGCAGGTACCAAACCAGCCATTGCTATTTGCCTCGTACAAGGACCACATATCTTGAGTTTCTCTTGTATGAAGAGATTATCAAGCAACTTCATTCAGGAATGGAGGGAGATTCAGACAAAGGGTAACTTACCTGCAGAACCAGGCTGCAAAACCATGATTATCAATGCACCTGGCATCTCAAACCATGTAGGCCCTAGACAGAGGGGATCAGGAACTCAACACTGCTCTCCTTATGAGCTCTTATCATATCATGAAGTCACTGGAACTGATAACTTGGACTGCCTGGGTCAACACTTCAATACCAGTGATGGCATAACTCTATGGCAATCTCTTGACATGAAAGCATTGCGCAAAGAGCCTCATGTATAATATATACAAGAAGTGTCTATAAGAAATATGCACTCCTGCTTGCCCCATCCCTAATCCCACTTCTTGTCTTGATTTCTTTTCTTTCCCCTTTATATATTTTTGCAAACACTTTGAACTTCATAAGAATGAAGTGCCAGTTCCATGTGCAATCTTTCTGTCCTGTCTGAAATCCCTTGAATTACGGGTTACGGGCAATGAAGGAGGAGAGGCAGGAGAGCCAGGGAGCTATGCATGCATTTCTGAGCTACGCCCTTACTGCCATCAGAGTCCCCATCACTGCCATTCTTATTGCCTCTGTCTCTCGTCTGAAAACCAACTTGTCCAATACCAAAAGCTGCATATGGAGACTGGTGGTCCTTTCTGCCCCTGGATCTGGGCAGCATCTGTTCGCTTGCCTTCGCAGTACGCAGGTAGACTAAAGCAGTTGGTAGGCTGATCATTGTCACCCTTTGTCTTGTGCTAGGCGCTCTTTGGTTTGTAAATGTCCTGTGCAAAAGGGGACGTTCAGAGAGCATCTCCTAAAGTTGTCCTCCCAGCAACAGCCTTGGAAAGCTTGTGCACTCCTCTTGCTGTTGGGCTGAACGTTAGGATGGCATCACCTCTGTCTCAACTGGCCTGTGTAAGCCGAGTCCAAAAACATCCAACAGCAGAGCCGCAGCTCTTCTGCACTGTTCAGCCAAAAATATGATGGCAGGATGAAAGGATTCAGCCAAAAATATGATGGCAGGATGAAAGCAAATCTCTTCAGGGATTAATTCAGAGTTGCTGAACCCCAGCCCACCACTGTGCATTGATGCAATGCTGTTCACCTCTCAGTCCCTCTTTGTATCAATCCACCTATCTATCAGAGGAGATTATAATAACCAGCTGCCTCAGACCGTGTTTTGAAGCTAAGCACTTGCAAATGCTTGAAGATATTTGGATTAAAGATAGGCTAAATAAAAGTTGATAAAAGAAGTAAAGCTTATAATGTGCAGTAAGACAAGGGGTTAGATTTCAGGTTTTTCACTGGGCTTTAAATCATACCTTTTCTTTTGAATAATAATGTAAAACCATAAAACCTTTTTACTGAGGGGCACCATAGTGAGCATTTTGCATTGAAATCAAAATAGGTTTTTTAAAAAATACTCAAGCTCTCTTTAAACTGCTAAGACCTTAGTCAGATATTCAACCCCAGATCAGAGCTTGAACTATTGCCATTTGCCTTAAAATTTTAAGCATCGGTATAAAAATAAAGCACAAATAAATTCCTTTCGAGTACCAACAGTACAATACTGTTGTGTTGTTTCGGACACAACAATTCAAAAGCCAATTGTTAAACAAGCAAGTACTCTCCTAGTCATAACAAAAAGAGAGCGCCATAACACAAGGTGAAAATAACCAGAAAGCAAACAGAACACACCATTGATTGAGTCCTTCATTATCTAGGATAGCTTTTAATGGAGGAACCTGCCTGTGTGTCATTGCTCTTATCTCTCCAAAGGCAGTATGCACACACTGTAAAAATCAGTCTCTTCATTTTCTGCTTGAAAAGATCATTGTAAAAAAAAAGTGTCAGGGAGTGGAGGTCATGCTGATTTATTGGCAATTAAACCTGCAGGATTTCTGCACTCCTTTCAAAACAGAGTATCTCTGGGTAATTCAGCCGGGCAGATTACATAGTGGGCTATCTACTAAAAGGCATGAATCTTTTTGTTTGTGCACAACAGAAACAATTGACTTGGTCTTATTTAGGAAATTGCTACTATTTTCTGTAAGGTATTTGTATTACCCATGAAGAGAGGGAGGTAAGTTATCTCTTAAAGATTCTTTCCAATAGTAAAAATGCTGATTTTATTCCTCACCCATTGTTGAGGGTAGCAAGTCTACAGGTACACTTCCTCCTGCTTAAGAGTAAATAGATGACGGTGCTAAATAATAATCCAAATGCATTGCTAAGGAAGATCGCATTTGGTTTACTCCATGCTTGATTTATCCATTCTTGAGTAGGTACTTCTGCACGAGCTTTCAAACCAGGCCGTGTCAGCCTGGTCTCTTGGTGATGATTTTCCATCCATATCATTTAGAAGTCTGAAAAAAAAATGTCACCCTTAAGTGACATAGCTAAAGTGGCAAAATGTTCACTATTCTGTTTTGGCAGAACCATCTCACGCAGGTTTGGGCTAACATCATTCACTGAGCTAGCATAAGCTACACCAAACAACCAGCTGCAAGCATGATCAATATTCCCACCCAAAGCATTTCCCAGCATAGCAATAATCTCAAACTCTTTCTAACACAGATACCTTCTTAGCTTTGCAAACAGTTTTGGATATCCAATATTGTAGAGTCTTAATGCTTTGATGGTGATTCAACACATGTATTTCAGTTGTTGGACATGCAACATGTGGTGTGGGAGGAACACTGCAACCAGCACTGAACATCTTCCCAATCAGTGCAGTGACTTTGGCTGTATGCTTGGGAAAGCACCTAATTATTAATTCTGCTGGATAATATTGCCCCTAAGACTTCCTTTATAGTTACCTGCTTGTCTGAACTCTGGATCTATACTGCAGAGATATTCATTGGGAAGAGTGGGTCTCAGGAGATGTCCACAGACCCTCAATCTTAGGAGGATCTGTTAAAGGGGAAAGAAAAAAGCAGAGAGCATATTCAGTCCCTAAAATGAGGGATTTCGGAGCTGTCTGTATATAACTACAACCAGATCTGAACAAGAACTTCAGCACCAAGTCCCATTTAGGACATAGCAAGAGATGAGAGAGAGAGCAAATGTGGCAGGCAGCAGGATGGTGGGAGAAGAAATGGTGTGAATCACACACTGAACAGTAACCCTCATGGCTTTGCCTAGGGCGAGGGAAGAGATCAAATGCTAAACTAGCCTGGTGGTAGGAGAGAGCAAAGCGGGAGACATTCCCAGACAGAAACTGCAAGCAGAAATTTATGGTGTGGGAGCTGAGTAGGCAGACACACCAACCTGGAGAAATAGGAGGTCCCTTTGAAGTTATTACTTCAAACAAGCTGCCAATGCAAATCGGAGATGATGCTTGCAACAAGAAGTCCTAGAAGAAGCAGGTGTCCAACGAGTGCTGGACCGGCATTTCTCTCATGGCATCCCTGGGCAGAAACAAAGGTTAGCCAGAGCCTGCAAACAGCACCCTGTTTTGCAAATCTGGAGAAGACAACGCCCTTCCTGGGTGGATTAACCTGACAAACTCTTCTTATGCTGGCTTTCAGCAGGGTGATACACCGGTTGTAGGTCACCGAGGTCAAAGTGCCTGTGGTTTCACAATGCAAAGTGCTGAGGCACTATGAAGCCTGGCTGACCATTCACACGTGTGGCAGAAATTTGGGCACAGTAACTGGGGCTCGCTGGATCTCATATCACATGTCCGTGCCACTGGACCGCCCCGCACTTGCCCTTCTGCTTTTTAGCAGTTCCTTTCTTGCCTTTCCCCGCTCTCCATGCTCTTAGGTTGCGCCTAAGACCATCGATCACGTGTTGTACTTTAGATGACAGGATGGGTGACTGGCTTGGGTGAGGAGGTGCTTTCATGGCGCTGGCTGGCCTGGGTTGGGTCTGGCTGATAAGGCCCTCGGAGAGTCCCTGCTGTGCCCTCTCCTCTCAGGAGAGGCAGATTGCAACTGCTGGGAAGCAGGTTTCATCTTCCCAGTGGGTTTGTCTTCCATGTACCAGCTCTGGATGACCATCCTCTCTGCCTGGGGAAACCCTTATCCCATGATGCATGTATAAATGCCATCTACCATCAACACCTCAGATCGAAATAAGAGAGAAGGTCTGAGGATTTTGACCCTGACATCGGGGAGGTGGAAGGGCCATTTTCTGCCCAGAGCAGGAAAAAAACCCCAAACCGCCTTGGCAAAGCATGTACGGCATGTCCTTGAGTGGGCAGTACCTTCAAGGACGGCTCTGGAGCCGGGCCAGGAGGTACCGCAGCCTCTGCCGACTCTGACTTGGCCCTGAGTAGAAGGTGACGAGGGTAGGGTAGACGGCACCTCCTGCCACCTCCTCAGCACCTGCCTCCACCTCTGCAGCCCATCTTCCCCACGCCTCCTGCCTTGGGGGACTGCAGGACGTGCTGCATGGTCATCCTAGGGAGCCGTGCGGAGACCCATGGTGTAGCACCATGACTAATGTCTGTCCCACCTGTTTTAAAGGTCTGTGTTGGGAAATAGCACCATGTCCTTGTCATATTTATTGGATAAGTTCTGCTTTGCTTGGTTGCTGTTTTGCTGTAGGTTTCCTTCAGCACCTCTGGTGCTTGTCCTGCGTGCAGTAGAAATCTGAGATGGAGTGAGAAGGAGACCAAGGCAATGTGTGGGCTTGGACTGCCAGCAGCTGCAGGTCTCCATTGTGGGACAGGGTAAATTGCAGGAAGAATGGTTTAATCCCTTCAATCTGAAATTTGGGAACAAGCAGCTTTCAGGGATTTTCCACAAAGCAGCCTGGCAGGGCATCCTCCACGCCACAGCTCTCCAGCTTCTCAGGGCTGAGCGAACATGCGGCAGGATGACACTGGTGGCCTTGGCTCCGTCTGATACCATTGCTCCTGGCCCTCCACCACCTGCTCCCTTTTGCTCTCACAAATCGCATGCAGGATTTAGCAGGCAGACTGGATCATGGTAAGAAAGCAGGGATCAAACTCGGCGCGGACACCGAACAGAGACAAGCACAGGTTCCTCAATCATCCAGCAGCTGCCTGGACACTAAGAGAAGGCATCCTGATGCTCGATTGCAGAGAAGGGCAACGAAGCTGGTGAGGGGTCTGAAGCACAAGTCTTATGAGAAGCAGCTGAGGGACCTGGGGTTGTTGAGCCTGGAGAAGAGGAGGCTGAGGGGAGACCTTATCGCCCTCCACAGCTACCTGAAAGGAGGTTGTAGCAAGGTGGGTGTCGGTCTCTTCTCCCAAGGAACAAGTGATAGGACAAGAGGCAATGGCCTCAAGTGGTGCCAGGGGAGGTTTACATTGGATGTTAGGAAAAACTTCTTCACTGAAAGGGTTGTCAAGTATTGGAACAGGCTGCCCAGGGAAGCGGTTGAGTCCCCATCCCTGGAGGTGTTTAAAAGATGGGTAGACGAGGTGATTAGGGACATGGTTTAGTAGTGGACAGGTACAGTTGGACTCGATGATCTTAAAGGTCTTTTCCAACCAAATGATTCTATGATTCTATGATTGATGAGGTCGCTAGTCAGGAGCCAGTACAGGCAGGGACAGGCAGAGCAGGCAAACATCAGGAGTGGTGTGAGTGCCCCCGTGATGACCCAAGAAGGCCTGTGGTAGAGGAAAGTCCCTGCATGTTCATGAAGGGTGCATACCCTTCTCTCCGTCTGCATGTTTGGTGGGGACCACCAGGAGAGCCTGGAGCCATGGCGTGCCTCTGGTCCTGCCTGAGTTGCAGGCACAGATCCAGGCCGCTGCTGAAGACAGGCTGAAAATGAAGCATTGCCCCGGGGTGCAAACAGTGCTCCAGCAGGAACAGGCTGGTTTTTGCAGGGCTGCTCCTGGGGGCTGTGGCTGGCGGGAAAGCAAACACCCTTGAGGAGCGACCCCCAGCATCGCTGTAACACTGGGGATGCTGAATCACGTATCCGTGGCACGTGCCTGTCCCGTAACCGCTACCCGACCTGGCAATGCCCACTCAAAATGCTCTGCGCCCCAACCAAGCCGGATCAGCTCTGCATTGTCCAACACTGCGCAGACGAGCTGCTGCAGAACTGCAACTACACGTGCACCTCTAGAAGACGTAATTCTGCCTATGGTGCGTTACTGAGATGAGTATGACACGAGGTGGAAAGCTGAAGCCTTTCTAGGGATTGTGCCGGGCTTTCTTCCCCCCCTCCCCAAATGCGCTACTGCAGCCACTGGTGACTTCACAGGTAGCAGAGGAGTGAGGGCGACTCTGGCTGGTGTTGGAGGTAAGGGCCTGATGCAGAAGGTGCTCCAGAAAGCTTCAAATCTTGGTTACTGCCTTTATTGAGACAGAGTTGCTGGATTTTTAACAACATAGTATGGTTTAAAGCCAAAAAAACCGTACTGTGGGCACGTTGAGCCATAGAGAGGACCGAGGATGATAAAGGTGACAACGTTTTTCAGGAGATGTAGAAACATTTTATTTCATTTGAAGTGTTGTGCTACACCCTGGTTTGAATAAAATGCCCGTTCAAAGGCCAAGTTTTATTTTTTTGTTTCCGTGAGGGGGTGGCAACTTCAGGGCACTTTCAGCTTTTATCTTTTTAGGTTTTGTTTGGTTTGGTGGTTTTTTCTTCCACTAAAATATAAAGGGTGAGAAGGCGTATGTTCCTACTGAACTCAGATTGCATCTTTAAAGAGTAAATGGAAAAATATGCGAGTAGCTCTGCTTTAAAGGCCAGGGTGTAAATGCAATCAAGGGGTGAGAATGGATCCCACCCTCGGTGGCTCACACCAAACCTTTCACGTAATATATTGAAGCCGAATGGATCGGGGCTTCAGATGTCTCTCTCTCAGGTTGCCACCCAGCCGGGCAAAAGGCAAAGCAACACACCCTGATTCCAACAGGCAAACAACGCGCAGCTGGGGCCCCCGCTCCTCCCTCCTTCCGAAGCCCCTGAGGTGTGGTAGCTCTCAAGGCAAGCTGCAGCACACACTTTCTGGGAGGCAGAGGGAAGGGGATTTAGGCAAAAGAGCCTCTTACGGGCAAAGTGTTGCTGGTACCAGCAGTGCTAGGTCTATTTTTAATGGTTAGGAATGGAGGGTGCTTTCAGCATTAGATGGTTTTAGTAATACATAATTAATATAAGTGCACTTCCGTTGTCCGCTGAGAGGGGAGGAAGGGCCTGGATAACTTCTGAAGCTGTATGGAAAAAAAAAAAAAAAGAAAAGGTTGAATGAATCAGAATGTATTCAATCAGTGGAAATTAGGTAGGAGCAAAATGAAAATTGCTGAGAATGATTTATTCTGGTCAAAATTGTGCGGCTGGACTCTTTCCGAAGCCAGTCGTGCTTCATAGTGTAGCAGAAGGAGCCTGTACGTGCTGGGCTGAGCCTCCCTGCCGCTGGATTCAATCCTCTGCCCTTGGGAGAATATTCTGCCTGCTATAACCCTGGGCCCAATTCATCCTCACTCTTAAAAAACCAGAGAGGTTGTTCTCTGAACTGAAATTATTTTGAATTTAAAAAACCCCAACTGGTTCCAGCTAACGTGGAGTCGGAGAATTTCCTTGAAACACGTTCCCATCCTCCCTTATAAATAAAATTACTGCAATGCATCACGAGGCAGGTGAAAGCCAAGTGTCCTTCAGAAGGCAAGGAAACCTTGGAAGGGGGAATAAACTTTTTTGCAGCAGCAGATGGGCCGCAAAAGAAAATTTCTCCCTGCGAGCGACTTCCCGAGGTCCTCTTTTATTATGCTGTAAAAACTGCAAGTGTACGCGGGGACTGTAAAACCCTGCTAAGCAAACAGCAAAGTTCTCGCCCTGAAAAGCTGAAAGCCGAAGGCACGAGTGGAGGACAATGTGCTACAAGGCAGAGCAAACACGGCGGTGGCTTTGGTTAAGAGGACCAAAAAAAAAAAATAATAAAGAAAGGT
>VYZW01055920.1:93043-144722 GCA_013401315.1 Balaeniceps rex
CGCAGCTCCTCCTCCCGACGCGTCTCCGCGTCCGTCCGCGGGTTTTACGCGGATGACCTCCC
This sequence comes from Balaeniceps rex, assembly GCA_013401315.1. Classification (NCBI taxonomy): domain Eukaryota; kingdom Metazoa; phylum Chordata; class Aves; order Pelecaniformes; family Balaenicipitidae; genus Balaeniceps; species Balaeniceps rex. The sequence continues at coordinate 93,106 of VYZW01055920.1, forward strand.
ACGGCAGGGCAGGCCCGCGCTTCTTACGCGCTTTCAAGTGGGGTGACAGAGACGGGGTCCCCCCGGGGCAGGGACCCGGCAGCGCGGCCCCGCCGTGCCCCTCGCCTCCGGGTCACCGCAATAAAACCCTCAAGCGGTTTATTTAACTAAACAAACACCCTTTTGGCGTTATGCCGTTGTCCCAAAATCTGTGGAAAGCCCCCACAGGTGTGCAAAGGGTCTGTGGTTTGCAGAGGTGGGAGGGGCGGGAGGCGCGTTCCGGGGGACCCGCATTTTGGGGTAAAACGCTGGGAACGGCTCATGAGGTGCTCGAGGCAAGGCTGGGATCTGCACGTGGCCCTTTGGAGTTTTCCGGCTTTTTCGGGGGTTTTTGGTGGAGTTGGGCACTGAGGCGCGGTGGCGGCTGGGGAGCAGCATCCTATTGCCTGCCTGGCTTACTCCTGCTCGGACGGACAAATACTCCTGCTCTCCCAGTTTATGTGGGAACAGAATCTGGCTTTTGTTCGTAAAGATTTGGATTCTGATGAGGCCCAAACAAAGAGTAAAGAGGACAAAGAGTAAAACCAGAAAATAAGGAATAACCTTGAGCGGGGCCCAGTAAACTCGCCTCCTCGCCTTGGTGCCTGCCTAAGGATGGGCATTATGGGCAAAATGTAAAGTTAAAAATGCCAAATTATGTTGGACTTGAATGCTGTGAAGGTAACTTGATTAGGTTTGTGGCTAACCTGTGAAATAAAGATAATTTTATATATAACATACTATATATATATACACACACACAGACACCGAATCTTGTTATTGGTGCACTTGCATTTAGATGGACTTTGGTAACGGCTGTGTTGTAATATACTGACACGTGAATCATTTAACTTCTGTTGTGCTCCTTGGTTTGGGGTGTTTTTTCCCTTCTAGAAGTCTGGTGCGATGCTAAACCTATGCAAGAAAAATTAAGCTGGTGTTATGTCAGAAAACTTGAACTAGTTTGCAGTTGGGGTTTTTTGTTGTTTGTTTTGTTTTTTTTTTCTTGGCAGGTGCCAACTCGCATTTCCCAAGCTCCGCAGAAGGCAGTTGGACACATCAACTCTGAACTGAAAGCTATATAGTAGTAATTAACCGAGCTTGAGCTAAGGAACTTAGCTGAGTGCCAGGGTATGTTGTTTCTGAGCTTGGCCGCGTGCTGCCGCAGCGTTTTGGCTTCTGCTGGGGCTCACTTGTGTCCAGTTGTGTGACTTGAGTTTTGTAGAAATAGGGAGGAGATGGTAATTCTCACTTTGTGTGTTTGAGTTGCCTGAAATACATGTAGGACTTTTCTGTGCTCTTGGTCTTGTCTTTTTTTTTTTTTTTTTCCTCCTGCAAATGCCCCATAAACTGAGTGGTGCTGCTGCACACGGGGTTTGTGCTTGCAGAGCGTGGTGGAGATGCTGCGTTGGCTCTAGCTGCAGCACTGCCCTGGGGAGTAGGGGGCTGGAGGCACAGACCCCGTATTGCTTCAGGTGTGCGGCCCTGAGTGCTCTCGGGGGCTTTGCTGGAATAAAACTTGGTTGATGTCTTCATTGTCAGTGTCTTGACCAGACAATGAAGTTGTGATGCCTTTGGGTGCTGCCGCCGAGGCTGAACTGAAGGAGCTCCGCAGGAATTGCTCAGCCTAGAAGTAAGTTTTTTTTTTTTTTATCCAAAAGGACACCAACCAAGGAGCGTGCTGCCTCAACAGCTCCAACCGCCCCGGGTTTTCTGCTTGAGGAGCCTTCCCGTGTCCTCTGGGGAGCTCAGGATGGAAGGCACCAGCATTGCCAGCAACTATCTCAGTGTCAGGACGTGCCAGTCCAGTAAGTAACGGAGCAGATACAGGGATGCGTAATGGTCCTGTCGGACTAGAAAAAGGACTGCCTGGCGAGCGACTGTAGTGCCTGGGAAAGAAGACTGAGGCATAGGGGCATGTCAAGCTCATTTTTACCATCTCTATTAACCATAGGTTCTGCCCGCTCGATGCAGTTGGCTTGAAAACCTGTCATGTTGAGCAAAGCCAGACTCTTTTGGTGAACGAGATAGTTTGACACCTGAAGGTGCTGTGTATGGATTTAGGTTAAACTGGTGAGAAAACCATGCAGTTCTTGCACGGAAATGTTGGTTCCCATAAAAACAGTGGAGGTTTTGATGCTGGTTTCACTAGGGTTGTAAGTCCACTTTCCTCCCCCGTCATCGTTCCTTGGCTCCTTCTTGTTGGGGTTGAAAGGAGCTGGTATTTATGGGAGGAAATATCCCAGGTATTTGGAAGATTTCTTCCAAATACAAGTTCGTGTTACCTTATCAGAATGAGCTGGACAGCGGGATTATAGTTGGTGGGGTGACAGCAAGTAGGAGTGTTGGGAGGAGGGATGGTGTGCCCGCAGCTGCTGCTGCTGTGCATCTCTTACGCCGTCCCTTCAATGGGGTAGTCTTACTGCACCGCCATGGTGCAAAATGAGCTGCGTGAAATACAATTTTCCTTTCCTGCCTGTAAATCAATGAAAAGGAGCCTTTAGTCCCCGTAAGTAAAGGCTGTCAGCGGTACGGATGCATACTCACTACCTTTGAGCACAGGTGTAAATTCTGTCTGTTTTATTCCATTTGGCTCCTTGAGTTTTCTTTTTACGGCTGTTGCTGTTCCTCGCCCTCCCGTTAATGAGGTGCGTTGTGTATAAGCTCGTACATAGGATGTCACTGCATTGATTGTAACTTTTTTGAGGGAAGTAGACGGAGGCAACGAGTGCCTCATCCCAGCGCGTGTGCCTCTCCGCCCAGCAACTGAAATGGTGTTGGGCAACTTCCTGCGCCGAGACGCTGCTGTCAGCGGCGCTCGGTGACTCAACGTCAGCACGCAGCTTCGTCTCTCGACAAGTGTGCGCTTGCAGGCTGCAAACCTCGTCCGCATCCCAGCGCAGCCACTGAAAGGGTCGGTTTGGGTGCGTGTGGCAAGTTTCTTCCCAGATCCAGCAGCTTCCTTGGCTCCCAGAGAAGACACCCACAAGTAAAACAAGAAAACCCTGAGATGCTGTTTCACTTTTTTTTTCCTGGCTGGACCTTTATGTGTGAGATGTGTTTCTTCGTTCCCTGTCATATTACACATGCCTTCTGACTTAGTGCACACTGTGTGATGATGGACTCTCCATCCCGTCCTCACCATGCTGGGTAAAAGCACGCAGCAATGGTCCAGGGTACTTGCAAAATAGAGTTTAAAGTCAGCAAGCGGGAGACAGCTCGCCCATGCTTCGGTAATAAATTAAGTTGTACGGAAGAAGTGCTGTCTGATGCCAGCCAGCATCTTTATGACCCCTGGTACTCTGCCTCCTCCTTGTAAAATGTTATGGCTGCGGAAGCACGAGGGTTGGGTCACACTCACTTTTGGAGAGCGCTGCTGGGTGCTCCTCAGTGCCGAGTGCCCGGAGGTCTGCGCGGTCAGCAACCGGGAAGAGTAGCTGTTGTGTCTGGGGTAGAAATACCCACGTTACCGAATGGTTGCTCGCATACCAGCACCATTTTAAAAGAAGCCTGGAATTCGTGCAGATAAGAAGATTTATACCAAAAGTCAACGATGTGTATCTTGACTTCCCCCCACCCTCAGTGTGTTCAAATTTTTTCCTGTTATGCTCAAACTAGACTTAGAGCTCCCTACTTTATCCTCAAAGGTTAGGGTATGTTAGGGACTCCATTAAATTGGCTACTGCTGCTGCAGAAATCAACCCCCACCCCTGCTCTTCTGAACCCTCTGTAAGGATTAGATTATAAATTGGGATTTTTTTCACCCAGTTCCCGCTGGCAGAAAATCCTAATACAATTTACTCGGGTCAGCGGTACCCGTGTACGTTGGCTGCCTTGCAGTATGGCAGTTGTGGTCTAAGGTGGCTGATGCCGCTTCCCTGAACTTGCTAATGGGACAGGTTTGAAATGCAGGGCTGGGCTGAGATTGGTCTACAGCCTCCAGCTGCAGTGCTTAGGGACGTGTGTGGGCCTTCCCCTTCGGCTGGCGACACAGACCTGCACGCCTCCATGTGCCTTTGGGCGGCATCATTGGGTACCTTCGACTTCATCGGCGTGACCGCGTTTTCCATCTATTAAGTGCGGGTGATGCTGCTCGATCCTCGTGTTATTTTGCTTATGCATCTGCGTGTCCCACCAGCGTGCATCGTACAAATTGCCATCGCGTTTTTATTGCGGGCTTCGTGATGTGTGACTGGATGCATTCCCAAAGCCCATCTCCTGGTGCAGCTTATCTTGATACCACGCTCAGGCTTTGTTTCTTCTATCAGATTATTTTCAGTGCGTTCCTATCTTGCAGTTTGTAGCTACTTCTAGTTTCCCGGTTCACATGCGGTCCCCTGCTTGCTTCCTTTTTAACACTCTTGCTGGATTGCATTGTGCTTAGATTTGGGGCAAGTATGTGGTCACCTGAAAGCTAATTACTGGGTGTGGAGAGAGCTCAGTGACTGGAAAACTTGCACAAAGTAGAGCTGAGTGAATGGGAGGTGGGAAGCTTGCTGCCAAGCAGCAGCAGCAGCAATCGCTCATCCCTCATCCTCTGGTCTGCGAGGACCATCACCAGCGTGGTTATCAGCCAGTTTGTTTTGTTTTAGGGATGTTGAGTACCCAACAGTATGAGCTAGCAGGCTTTTGGGCTTTTGACCATGCCATATGAGAAGTCTCAGATGGCATCTTGGACTTTGACGGTCTAGTTTTGCTAGCATGGGTGCCTTTCTTCTGTGTTTAGAGAAACTTGTATCTTCTGTAGCCTTCCATCTGAAGGTGTACCTCAACACACAGACCCTGTATGATTAAACTGGGCCACTTTTCTGTATGAGAAACCTGCTTGGTCCAGTTGTTCCAGTGTGGGGTCACCATATAGGAGAAGAGATAATTTTATGCCACAACCATTATGAGCAGAGGGATTATTCTGATATCAAGTAATTTTGAAAGAGAAAGCCAAGTTCAGCAGTTGTGGAGTAAAATTAAGAGCAAGTTGGCTGAGGAGGTCAGCATGGTGAAGAGCATCGCTTTGCCGTGCCGGGGTCTCTGGAGGAAAGCTTGCGCTTGGGGAGCAGGAGGTGGGAAACAGCAACTGGTGACAGCTTCACGATCACGAAGTTGTACTGGTAATGTGGCGGTGGCTTTGTGGTATGGCTCTGATGATGCTTTTAAATTAAATCTTGCATAAGGGTCACTTGGGGTGAAGCTTCAAATTGTTGGTTTTCAGCTGGAAATCGGGAGTCCTGGAGCTTTAAGGCTGAAGAAAGCAGAAAAGCTGGATGGAAAAGATAGCATTATGTTTTCTAGTGTTGGTAAATTGGTACTGACACCAGCTGAAATGTAGCTATATTCACTTCTATTTCAAGAGGATGGTAGAGGAACGCATGGAAGGGTTACCCTGGAAAGGGAATTAGCATCAGAATTATTTTGCAAGGCATTTGCTCAAATGGCTCACTTCTGAACATATCAATGGCTTACATTTTTTTTGCATTTTAGTCCATTTAGCAAGCAGTGTACGGAATTTAAGGAACATGACCTGAAGGCATCTTTTGAAAAGCTACTTTTGAAAAGCTACTATTGGCAGTAAAGCATTTTTCTTAAAAGTACTTCCCCCCCGCCCCACTTTCTGTGACACCAAGGGTTTTTCTTAATAGTTTAGATTTCACTGCTGGTTTTTTTTTCTTTAAATCACTTCCCAATTTCTCTGTTGTACTCAGGCTGTTTTCATGTGCATGTTTTAAATCTGAGGCAGAGGGAACCCTGTCCAACAGTGACTGCAGCCCTTGGAAAGGCTTCACGATTGCAAAGTCTCTGCAGGCAGCGCTGGAGTAAACGGCCAAGAGGGTCTGGGCTGTGCACAGGGTCTGGAGTGGGGTCTGGGCTTGTCTAAGTTTACCTATCATCTTTGTTTCAGATATTTATTTCAATCACAAACCCACTTGTGTGTGCTTGTGTATGTGTACTTAATAAAAAAATGAACTTTTTTCATACAAGTTAGATCTTGGATGAAGTCTCTTTCACTCCCTGCACTTCCCCGGGCTATGATAAGGGTTTATTCCCTTCCCTTTTTAAATTTTGCAGCATTTCTTTTCCTAATATTGGACCTTTTCCTTGGTTTTCGTTACTGTGTTTTGTTGTTTTTTTTTTCCCTTGCCTTTAATTAGATCAGAGAACGTGGGAGAATATTGACATTAAAGGGGCATTAAAATGAGAGAGGCTTGGAAGTATTTCAGCAAATACCTGGAATACCTCCCTTCTCCTTTGAGCCCACCAATGCCACAGTTAAAAAGAAAAACCTGATCTTACAGCTTGTCCAGTCGTTTGGTTGGGTTTTGTTTTTTTTTTTTCAGGCCGGCTTCGAGAAGCTGATAACCACCTTTTTAATGGGTTTTTAAACAATTATTTTTAATTTCCCCCCCTTTGCAAGCCAAGAGGAGAGGGAAGGGCCCTGCCTGCCATTGGTGCTGCCCTGGGGGAGCATCTCTGGGCGCCTTTTGTCGCCGGGGGGTGCAGCTGCCTGTTCTTCTCCGCTGCAGACAACCAGTCCCGGCTCGCCGAAATCTATGGCCGAGAGGCGGTTTTGTCCCTGGGAGACCGTAATGCCTTTAGTTGTCTTGGATACGTGACATCATATAGTGTTGTAATCAAATATAGGCCTTTTGCAGGGCTGGCGGGGGGGGGGTGGTCAGGCTGACCTCCAGCCCGCCGAGCTGCCCATGTGAGGTGGGCAGGGGATGGAGCAGGGCAGCCCAAGACAAAGGAGATGGGGGGGGAAGGTTAAACTAATGGGGGAAAAATGGTCTGGTGTCATGCTTTTAATGCTCCCGGTCAAGCGGATGTGGTGCTTTTTATCGATGGGTTTTCACTAGTGCCAAGATTTTTTTTGTTGTTGTTGTTCTTTCCTCTAACACGCAAAAACTTGTGGTTGGTCCTGTGCTGTCTTGAAAGTTTATCGTAAACTTGTGTAGGTGAGTGGTGACAGTCATTTATTTGTGTAATTCTTGTGCGGCTTTAGCAACACGATACCTACATTGATGTATTTAAGTCAGGACAATCCCTGGTGTCGATACGCTTACCGTAAATGCGAGGGAATATGAAAATCAATAGAAGAGTTTGCTATTGGTATAGTTGCTTGCATGCAAAGGCACATACCAGTCTTTTAAAATATTCTCTCGGAGTGTGTATATGTTAGTACAGGAGTTGTGTGTAGAGTACACACATTGCCCTGGCTCTGTAACTAAGGCTGCGTCCCTGAGCTTGTTGCAGACAGCACGGTTGCAGAGCTGCTCTCATTAACGTATGTGTGATATGGCTAAAAATCTCTTCTCCTGGATTAAAATCATATTCTACTCCTCAGACTTAGACAATGCATGGTAAGATTTTTTTTTTTAATTTTTTAAACCTGGAGGGAAATGACTGCACTGTTAGCAGGTTCCAGATCTTCCTGCTACTAGCAGAGATGACCTAGTTGCTCGTCTGGTCCTACAGAAATAAAGAGGTACGTTTAGTTGTTAGAGAAGGTTGTCCTAACCTGAGGCACTGGTGTTGTGTAGATGCCAAATGGCACCTTTCATCTGACGCCACTGGAGAGTGAAGAAGGGTCAAGCCGTAGCACCAGCTCTGCTCACGCGCTAGCTTGGCACGGACGAGGTCTATGGCGTCTTTTAATGAAAAGGCTGAATTCTTTCTTGTCGGGTTGATGAGTCCAGCCGTGGTGGCTGTAGCACTAAAACGACAGCTGTGCACTGTTACCTGCAATGCTGCTGGTTTTGAAGGAGGTCACCTTTGGTGGATGGAGGTATCTACTGTGGCTTTGCCCCCTGGACCTGGACTCTGCTGGAGCTGAGACTTCTTCAAGAAGGGCTGCTGCAGAAAAAGTGTGCTTCCCTGCTTGCCTGAGGATATACCCAAGTGGACTTCCAGTTTTGTTAAAGCAGCTTTGTCTTCATAAAATGCTCATGCATTAAAATATTCATTTTTGTGGCAGAACACAGTAGTGTTCAAGGTCTTCCGTCAAAATGAAGTCATAGCTGGGGACGTATGTGGGGGCGCGCAACCCTGGTGTAACCCCAGATATACTGTGCAAGGCTGAGGACCTTTCAGCCCCCATAACCTTTCCCAAACTTAGCTCTTCAGTGAGTTTGAAAGAAGATTGCAAAAATTATCTTGTCTCGCGACATTGACTCTCCTCTGATCTGTTAGGGCTTCTCTGAACCTGACTGCCACCTGAATACACCTGCAACCTTAATCAGCCCCTTCGGACCTGGGCTTTGCTGTCTGGGTAGCAAATGGCCTGGAAGAGCAGGACTTCACTGGGCTTTGGGTGCTGGACCAGTGTTTATTATTTCTGTGCGCTCTTGAGCAATGCCAAAATCACAAGACTGCTGGACAGAAGGTCGTCTCTCTTGCCCTAACTTTTATTTGAGCAACCTCAGTTGACTTCGCAGCGTTTTAATCTTCTTACCCTAGCATCATGGTCCTCTGCGTATAATTACCATGCAAAATAATGTGCACCTCTGCTGCACTACTTTGTATTTGAGGAGTAAATGTTTTGGTTGGCTTTGCTTTTGAAGGTGCTTACAGGAGATAGGTGCTCGAGTTCCTTTGGGTTTGGATGCGTGATGCTCTTAGGCTTTGAATACTTCATCTTTCAGTTGCAAGTGTTAATAATAATTAACAGCAGTGTGCTGTGTTACTGTGTTCTTATTGGTAGGGCAAAGCACATGGGACAGAGCGTAAACTGTTGCACATTTTTTAGAAGTGCGCTTAAAGCACGTTATTTCTGCATTTGCACGGCTGGAGCTGCCTTCCAGCTCTGCTTGTGGGGCTGGGGCTGTCCCCATGGGAATTGCAGCAAGTCTCTGGGCGTTCAACACGCCAGCCGGCGAGGTCGGTTAAATGGTTGCCATCTGCCATCCTCCTTTGGTAAGAAGTGGCTCCGGGAGAGCCGGAGGAGAGGGACAGGGAGCGTGTCTCATCAGCTGAGCAGGTGCGTGTCATTTGGAGATGGTTTTCTTGCAAGGCTTTTGCTGCCCCTGGAGTAGCTGAAGAGGCGGGGAAGGTGGCAGTAAGGGAGTAAAGGAGTGGAAGATAAATTTCACTGAGTGGCCTTGCAATGCTCATGTGCGCTCTTAACCTTGCCTTTCTGCTCGGTTTCCCTTCCCCCTCCCTCCCTGTTTCACATTGGTGCTGCTAATTCAGCTTGGGTGGGAGCACTGTGGAGAGCAAGTCCTAGTGGCTACCTCTAACCCTGTTTGCATCAACCCTTCTGGCCAGTAACAGTGAGAAACGTTAGAAATCTGAGGGTCCAAGCGTATACGGTTTTATCACATCGTAATGCACTGGAGAGCTGCTTTGTGCTCTTTTCTTCTCACAGTCTGCTCTCCATGCTCTTACTGTGGCTTTCCTGCTGGGTCATCCCTGTCTGCAAAACCCTGCTAGCTTACAGCAAAGATGACTTTAGCGAATCGCATGACCTGTATATAAAATACTAAACCCCAAATATTGGAAGTGGTAATCGACAGCTTGGAAGCTGTGTTTTCACAGTCCCATCTGCTTATGGCCAAGCAGAGCATGCATGGAGAAAAAGAAATTGTGAATTTTGGATGTCATTAAGGGTCTGCGTGAATGAAGAGGGGCTTTGGAGAGCATGCAAGCTGGCCACTTGTGTGCCTTCAGAGACACTCCAGTGGCACTGCTGTCGCTCCCCGCCAGGCTGCTACAGGCAGAAGGCAGTGCTGTCTCAGCTGAATAGTTAGAGACGGTCCTATGGTCCACATGGTTCTTGGGTGCTTGAGAGGTGAGGAGGTCCTATGGGCCGCATGGTCCTTGGGTGCTTGAGATGTGAGGAGGTTCCTATGGTCCATATGGTCCTTGGGTGCTTAAGAGGTGAGACAGATGTTAACATGTCTGTTAATGAGCCCATCTGTGGGGTATCCCTTGGAGTTGTGGTGGTTGATCTTTGTCTAAGGGAAGGGCGAGCTTTTGATGGCTTTGCAGTCCTTTGCAGTAGGAAGGCTGCCAATGTTGGTTTCTTCTTCAGACTGATGCAGCAGCAAGCCAGAGTAAACTGGACAGAATTAGAGGTTACAATACTCTGAGATCAAGCACAGCAAGGGTAGGTTGGCATGGTATAAAGCATGTTAACGACGTTGGGGCTGAGGTGGTGCTGTCTAGGAACACTGGCTATCTCCAGAATGGCAGCTCCAAAATCATCAGTTGATTGTCCTCGATGTTATCGGTCTCGTTACTGCCGTCGCAAAGGAGTTAAGTATTACTTCATTAGAATAACTCTTCCTCTTGCATACTCTGCTGTTTCTATATTTAAAATAGATGCAGCATTCAGTTTAGACCCCTGGAGAACACCCTTTAAAAACTGCAGTAGTTACGGAACTGTGATTTTTTTTTTTTTTTCTTATTTATTAAACAATAATAGTCTAACAATGGCCTTTATAGCTTTCTAGAAAAAATATTTTAATTTCTGCTGATGTGTTCATGTAGAAGACATGTGAGGTGGTGAACTAGGCACTAAGAAGGTAATATGAGACATGGATTTTTGTAATGTATCTACTAAGAGAAACGTGGCACTAGCCTATATCATTTACTGTAAGTATATTACTTGCAAATAATTTTAAGTAGGGTATTAATTATTCTAATGATTCTCTGCTAACACATAATAGCGTGCAAATAAATAGTGCATTGACACCACAAAGCCTGCCTGATTTTAAGTGCCAGTTCAATATGTGAATACGTTTTTCTTCCCTCTGTATTTTTGAGAAGACTGTGAGCGTGCCCAGGCCAAGTTGTGTTGTAAAACAGACTTTATTGCCCCATTTCACCAAAGGAACAAATATAGTGACCTAAAACTTGCTCGTGTGTGTGTGCATGTGCACGTTCTTGATCTACTGTGCTGACTGAAGATTTGCAAAGGGATATTTCATGCAACATGAACCGAGTGCTAAAATTACTAATACATGGCTGAGAGGTGTAAGCTAGTACGTAGCTGGCTAAAGAGGCGCTGAACAAGGAGGTAAAGTTACTCGTGACAAGGAAAACGGTGCAGCTCATGTTGTGGCAGAATTTGGGTTTGTCTCACTTTATGAATTTTGTCACTAGCTCTTTGTTTTTTAATTTAAGGAAGGATTGAAAAAGTGACATAAGCATATGTATATACTGCTCTGTTTAAAGCCAGCAGTCACCAACTGCCAATATAAATCTGCTCTGATGGCTTGGGGGAGAAGTAAATTGTAGGGAGAGCAAAGCTATTTTTGACCAGCTATTTGAGCAGTTCACTTTGCTTTAATTTTTTTTTTTTTTAACGACTGAGCTGGTAGTTAATCATGCCCATCCCTGCACGTAAATAGAAAATTTGGGGATGGTTTCTAGCACTAATATTGGTAAGCATAGTGCAGGTGTTGCTGTCAAAACAGCTTTGCAATAGCTGGCGTGAAAGCGTATGAGCAGATGAAGAGAAGAGAAGAAATTGCTGGTGGGAAACCCGGGGCGTTTTCTGGGGGAGGCACAAACTCTGCACCCCATGCCTGCCCGGTGCTGGGCAGGAGCTGGCAGGGCTCTGGCTCCTGTTGGGAAGTGTAAAATGGACGTATCCTGCTGCCTTTCTGTGTCGCCATGTCACACCTCCATCGCACACGTCGCTCCCCTCCTCCAAAATAAAGAGGCTGGGCAAACACATCTCCAGGCAGGCTGGGCAGTGTAATTGCATGGACATGGTGAGGCTGTCAGGTTGGAGCCAGCCAGCCAGTGGCATGGTTTTAGCGGTGGGACAGCCAGACCGTGTACGAAAGCTGGCCAACTCCTTGCCTCCACTTTGTAGGAGAAGATGCAAGTGCATGAAGCCATGTGTTTATTAAAAACTGTTGTAAGGAAATACCCAGTAACTGCATAGAGCTGTCTGGTGAGATATGGTATGGAAACTATCCTAGTCTTGCAATTCAGCTCCTGCAGTAGGAGATGGAGCATGAAACCAGAACGATAGCACATGTACTGGGAAAGGGAACTGGCTTGTTCTGGTTTTTTATTTGGTTTTTTTTTGTGTTTTGTGTTTTGTTTTTTTTTTGTGGTTTTTTTTTGGTTTTTTTTTTTTTTACAGTTAATAGAACCTCAGCTTTGCTGGTAAACTGCATCCATAATTGGAGTGCCTTACATTTATAGCAGGCTGGTATAGCCCCTGTGTGTGTATATATATATACACACATATATATGTATGTATATATATGTATATATGTGTGTGTGTGTGTGTGTGTATATGTGTACACACACACACACCCCCCCCGCAATGTCTTTAGGGTGGTTTTGTTGGCCTGTGCTTCTGGTACCGTTATGTTGGCCAAAGCTGTAGGTGCAGTGAAGCTCTAACACGGTCACACCAGCAGAAAAAACAGCTGTTAGCATAACACAGTTTGCTAGATGACCCCTTTTAAAACTCTGTGAGCAAGAAGATGCTTTTTGTTAGTGTAATGCCTCTAAAAAGCAGGGGTAGCCTGTTAGACCATGCGTTCCGGGTGGTGGTTTTTAATAGATATAATTTTATATTTTACATGTATTTTTTTCATTTAGAGAAAAGTTCAAAGCAAGTGGTCAGCTGTTACTGCTGCAACAGGTCTGAGCTGCCACCCATTGAGAGCTGGTCCCACCACCCTCTGCTCTGCGGGGAAGCCCGAGTCAGAGCAGCAAGCCCTTGCGGGAGGGGAAGGAAGGTCTTTCGGACCTGGGCAGCTCCACGGGACCTAGCTGATGAACCGATGGGCTGGCCAGATCTTTCCCTGGTGAAAATGAGAGGCAGTACTTGAGAATGACTGTGACTTGTAGGGGGTTGTAAAGACTCCATTTGCACTGAGACCACAAATTCACTTTACGCTGATTTAAGTTTTGTAACTTGTTTTTTACTCTTTGGGCACCAAAGGAAAACGCTTCTAAATAGGGTCACTTTACAATATAATGAATATTTAGTTAGAGTTGATGTGAGAGCTGAATGGATTAGATCCTACCTGTTAAGGTCTTTTTCAGATTTCAGATGTTGACATCAAAATAGCCATTATTTTTGTGTCCAAATTGGTGTTTGAGGATAGATACAGCAGTTTCTAAGTGCTTACCGTAAGTTCTGGTTATAAACTGAGGGGGGGTTAACATGTGCTCATGAGATTACTGGGGGGCTCTTGTTGGACCCTGGCTTTCATCAGTGACTACTATATTCTTGCACAGCGTGGGGATGGTACAGCCCCGTGTTTGGGTTTAGTGGGCTGCCGCTGAACATGGTTTTGAAGGTTTGCATTCATTTCTGACCATCTCCTTTGTTGCAGACCAATAAAGCTAAATGGGTCCAGTCACTGGAATGACTCCGGATAAGAAAGCTGAAACGCCAGGAGCAGAAAAAGCTGCAGGACTACGGCAGTGTCATGGGATGGGAAGCTTGCCTGATGCAGGTGATGCCGGCAGGCCGAAGGCCACTGTGGTGGACAGAGATTCAGCAGACGACGAGCTCACGAATTTGAACTGGCTGCATGAAAGTACAAACCTTCTAACAAACTTCAGCCTCGGAAGCGAGGGTCTTCCGATCGTTAGCCCCTTATATGACATTGAGGGCGACAGCGTGCCATCCTTCTCGCCATCCTGCTACCAGAACCCCGAAAAAAAATCCTCCACTTCCAAACCCCCTTACTCTTTCAGCCTTCTCATTTACATGGCGATCGAGCATTCCCCCAACAAGAGCTTGCCAGTCAAAGAAATCTACAGCTGGATCCTGGAGCGCTTCCCCTACTTCGCCACAGCACCCACTGGCTGGAAGAACTCAGTCCGACACAACCTCTCCTTGAACAAGTGTTTCCGAAAGGTGGAGAGAAGCCATGGCAAGGTGAGACCTAGTGGGAGGGAGGTGGATCAAGGTTGAAATTCAGGGGGAAATGGAGAAGACTCTGTTGTTCTCAAGGACTTTTTTTTTTTTTTTTTTTTTACCCTCCACATCCTCTAACACTTTATTTGCAGCTGGAGATGGTTTGGAAATGCCACTTCTGACAAATCACAGGATGACAAGAGTCTCTTGGTTTTGTTATTTTGTACTGACCTGAGTAGAGCTGGCTGTAGCGCATCCTTTTTAAAGCTGGCTAACATGCTATTGCAAAGGATCCTGTTTCCACTTACTTATAATTTTGTTAGCCTGCAATACCCAGCCTGAAATGTCAGGCATCTGTCTTAGGATGTCTTTCTGCTGAAGCTTTGTAAAGTGGTGCTCTCTGTTTTCCCACACTGAAATTTCGGGGTGTGTTCCTTCTTCCCTGCTTTTCCAGCACAGCCATGACTACGATTGCACCGGGAAGCAGAAGAGATCTCAGGATGTTGAGCAGCTTCCCCGCTTGGCTAGCATGGGTGCTGCCCATTTGGGCGCAGATGCGGTCTTTTGCAGGGCACCCTTGCTTGCAGGCACGCTGTATGTACATGGCTGAGCGTTTCTCAGTCTGAAATTGTCTTGAATATTAAACTGACTTTTTCACCTGTGATCTTCTCTTACACTTGGCACAGCTCTAGCTTTTGAATAAGCATCTTAATTCCTGCATGTAATATACTGGATTTCTTTAACGTCTGTCATAACATATCAGTGTGTGTCTCTACGTGGTGCAGACACAAGCTTCACTCCTTAAAGTCAAGGATACTCTTTTCTGTACAAATTCTTTCTTCTTCTGATTTGTATGATTTTACTAGTGACTCCCTTCCTCCCTCTCTCATTTCCCATCCCATTCCTGAAAGAGTTGGCTCTGACTTAAATAAACCAACAAACCACATACCAAAAGTCAACAAACAATTCCCAGACCTGTGTGCTTGGAGGTCAGCCTGAGTGGAAACAGGCTTGTTATCAGAAATGCATGCAATGCCTGGCGTGCTTGACAGCCTCTCGCTGTAGATAGAGGTCCTGGAGCTGAGTGGGCATCAGGAAGGACTGCCTTGCAGTGGTAGGACTGATTGTCACCACTTCTCAATATCCCTGCTTTTACATTAAATTGTTAGGGTGTTGTTTTCCCAAGCAGCAGCTTTGCCCTGAAAAAAAATGACTTTTGTGGCAAGTCCAGTAACTCTCCCATAGCTGAGTCCAGCCGAGTGTTAGGAGGGGCTTTTACGGTGGCTCCAGGTACTGTAATGGCGTAACTGAGATGCTGCAAGCTGTGCCTGTGTGAAGGACGCAGACCTGAGCAGCGACCGCACGCTGCCGCAGATGGCAAAGGTGCCCTTCAAGGA
Source organism: Balaeniceps rex (assembly GCA_013401315.1). Taxonomy (NCBI): domain Eukaryota; kingdom Metazoa; phylum Chordata; class Aves; order Pelecaniformes; family Balaenicipitidae; genus Balaeniceps; species Balaeniceps rex. Next base: position 108,352 of record VYZW01055920.1, read on the forward strand.
CTGGGTGGCTCTGTCCGGGAAGGGAGACATGAGTTTCAGAAGAATTGGGGCAGGGAAGGGCAATCTCCTTAATCGGTGTACGAGTTCCTGCTGTCTGTGGATCTGCCCTTTAAAGCTCAGTTGTTTCCAGCCTGGAAACCCTCGCTGTTTAGGAGTTACCAGTCAAACCTCATGTCTTGGCGTGTGGACTGCTCAGTCCTCTGCTTACCCTGCCGACTCTACCAGTATTGCTGGACTGAGAGTGGCTGAAGGAAAGCCAAAGGATGGCTTGCTGCTAGATGTGACACCTCTAGTAGGAAAAACAAAACGTAGAGTAGGTACCATCACTACAGTAAGGTGATGCTGATGCGCTCTGTCAGCGTTTTCCCAAGGCTCTGGAGACTGTACAACTCTCTAATTCTTAAGAACAGAAACTGCATTTACCAAAAAAACCCACCCCAAAAAAGCCCCTCCTGAAACTTTGCCGAAGCTTCCCCATTTCCAGCACACAGTAGTTAAATCTTTACCCTCTGCCCTGCTTAGAAAAGGACCAGATGAGGGTACGGCTCCGAATTCTTCCTGCAAAATAAGTGCGTGGCATGTGGTGGCACTCACAGACTCCACGGGGGATGACAGGAATGCTGCAGACCCCTTTGGATGAGCTCCTCAGATGTCGCTTCTTGCAGCGAGCGGCTGTAGCTTGCAAGCTTGTCTTGCTGATTGTGTTGCCTGTAACCATGCGCTAGCAATGCCTCTGGGTGCTTCTCTGAGAGGGCAAGATAATTTTGTAGTTTCTTACATTTTTTCTTTGTTAATGGCATCTTAGTTGTGTCTCGAAGGGAGCACGTAGTCTGCTTTCCTCTGTCCCGAGTGCCCGTGGAAGCAGAGGTGCCTGTGGCATGTTGCATGGGAAGAGCATGTTTTATTTTGTAACGTCAGGGTAAGAGGGGTTTTAAAGCCTTTCAAATGAATCTGGGCTCTTGTATTGAAAGAGTGTAAATGTCTGACAGGAGGGGAGGGTCTGTGCCCCCGCATCCCAGGGCAGGCTGCTTTCTGACACCTCCCTGGCTATTGCTGCCAGCCGTCGGCTACGAAATCATCTCTTGGAGGTCTGGCAGCAAAAGCAGGAAGAGTCCTTTCTCATGTTTGCTGTAACGGTAATATTTTGGTTTGGACTTAACGTTTCAAAGTGAATCTCCTGATTTTTTTCCCCCACTTACCCATGTGAGCTGGCACTGCAGGACAGTTTTGGGACACATGAACTGGCTTCATTTTGCCTGGTGCTAACCTGGAAGAGGTGCTGCAGGAGCATGCTTGCTGTGCCCTGACTGCTCCCAGACGGTGTCCACAAGACCCCACTGTAGCAGATCTGGAGTAAAAAAAAAACCTCCAAGGCACATGCAGGTGATCCCCCAGCACCATCTCTCTCATTCCGCAGAGCTATTTCCACCAGGCTGCGCCACATCGTGCTGTGGACGTAGCTGTGGATGGTTGTTCTGTTTGCACGTATATTCATATCAGCCAGCTAAATACCATTACCCTGCCTGTCGCAGCAGGCTGCAGGCATTTGGGAGTCTAGGGTGGCATTCAGCAGAGATTGAGGGAAGGCTGTCCTTGCTTGGATCACTGAAAAATATTGTACATTATGGTTTTCTTTTAATGAGTTGAAGGGCGCTGAAGGGAAAGTAACTGCTTTGAGATGTCTTACGAGCCAGCACTGCAGTTGAGAGGAGGAACTTCTCATGCCATGGAAACAGGATGTATGTACGTCAAATCTCTGCTAAAATATACGTTACCCTTTCTGTATGCACATATTATGATGCTGCTGTATCTACATGGTTTGTCAAGGTTTACCCCAGGTGATAGACTTACGAGCTGAAATACCCTTTCTTATTCGAGTTGCAGTTGAGCTCACATCTGCATCATCCAGACAGACGAGGTTTCAGTGGTTCTCTGGTAATGGTGGTTGGGAGCTGGAGCTGATGGAAAGCAAGGGGCCAGTGCTGGAGCCGGTCCCTGGGACACCTGCCTGCCTTCCAGCCTACCTGCTGTGGCCCTGGTGCCCCTGAAGATGTGGAGGTGTGATTGCGGGCTAGCAATCCTCAGAAGATACTGCTAATGCTCCTTGCATCTTAAGTACTGTCACACAGCCTTGGGTTCGGGGAGAGAGGTCTACAGTGGGATATTGCTTCATTTGAGGGAGCAGTGTCTGACAGACAGCATGGAAGGACCTGAACTGAAGAGCAGTTTGGGGTTGGAAGCCCTGGAGAGTCTTCCTGCTCTTTGCTAGACTCGTTTTTATAATTGTGGGTTTGGGGATTTTTGTGTTAATTGATACCACTGGGGAGAAAAGGTGTAAGGAGGCAGGAATGGCATCAGTGTCAAGCATCAGTTTGGCATTCCACTGCTCACATGGATGTGGTCCTGCAACTGCCTCCTCTGGAGGTTGAGGCGGGGACAGGGCTTGAATATCTTCCAACAGATGTCCCTTTCTTCTTCTTGGTAGATATGTGTTTTAGGTTTTTTTTACTCTTTTAGGGTTTGTCTTGTCTTTTTTTGACAAGAGATGGTGGTAAACAGTCTGTGTGGCTATTCAAATATTCGGGCAAAGACCAGGTCCCATCTAAAAGCCTGTAGAGATAGGAGAGAGATGTCTGTTATCTGATAAACCTCTTGGTGAATATACAATATACCTCCATGCACACGCACAGTATTTTCCAGTGGTTCATCTAGCTCAAATGGAAGCAGCTGGTAAGAACTGCCCATACTTGATGGAGCCAGGGCTGCTGCCCAGGGCTGAAGCTCATGGAGGGCTTTCTGCAGCACGGGGATGGGTGTCTGCCTCTGCAGCGAGCCCGAGCCACCAGTGCTGGCTGAGTTGCTCCGCTTCGGTCACTCCTTGGTCCTTCCTTGCTGATCTGGTCATACTCAGTGGTCATACTTCACTGCTAGCAGAGGAAGGACCATGGTGGGGTGGTGGTAAAGGACAAGGCTGCACCATGGGGGGCATCTTGTTTCCAACTCATGTTGCTATAATCAACCCTCAAAATGCTGGGGCCTGGAAACTTACGGTTGTTATTAAATAGTCCACTGCTTCAAAATGCAGGAATTATTTTCCTTCCCAATTTTCTTTATTTGGCTAGATAAAATCCTGCAAGTCAAATAAGAAATGTTGGAAAGATGCAGAAGAGTTGGTAGTCAGACCAAAAAAAAAAAATCATCTCGGAACAATTTAACTGCCCGCTCATTTTGAGATGGACAGTCAGAACAGTCTGGTGGCTGCTCTGCGCTGACTCTGGAGGGACGTTTCGGTAGATGGCAAGTAAAAGTTAATCTACATTTCATCTAGCACATCAACAGTAGCCCCAGTGTTGACGTGAAACAGTAACCTCCAAAGGCGGTTTAGCATTTTGGATCACCTAGGCTTTGCCTTTGCTAGGAGAAATGGCACAGTCGTCTTTTGTTGTTGTGGTTAGACGGCTGGTTTGTTTTAAAGCTGTGTGTATCTGTGTTTTATGGGGTTTTCAGCTCCAGTTGTGCACGGCTTTCCCCTAAAGTGTGGCACTAACTTCAGAGCTGTGTTGGCTTTCCACTCTGTGTCTTTGCTGAGCAGCAGATGTGAGTGCAACGGCGCACACGAGCAGCCCCATGGGCATCATCTCTTTTGCTCAATGTCTGCTTTTAGTACAAATGATAGTGGGTGGAAGTGTGGTTTCGCTTTACACCTAATCCAATCTTACTACCCAAAGAAGAAGTCACCCTGTTTATTGCCTCTTGCAGTGGATTGAGTGTCGGTATGGCTTCAGGGTGTGCCCCAGCTCAGCTCGCTGTTGCAATACCCACCCAAAATCACCAAAATTTTATTCTCGTGGGAGTAAGTGGCTGGGAAAAGGAGAGAGAGGAACTAACCCTGTTCTGTCTGCAGCCCACAGCTGAACTGGATTAGGCGTCAAGTGGAAGTGCTCACCTAAAGTATCAGATAAAATAGTGTAGAGCAGTCATGTGCTGGTTTGGGGAGCTCCCACTGCCCACTGAGGGTGAGAGACTCAAAGCTACCCAGGGAGGGGGGAAAGCCAGAGTTAGGCAGGGTCTTTTACAGGGGAAAAGTAATGAGTTGGCTGGCTAGCCAGGGAAAGGGTCCGGCTCCAGGAGAGGTGTAGAGAAGGGATCAGGGCATTAGTCTGTCCTTGAGATGATGGATGGAGCCAGTTGGGAGGATACCCCCCCGTTAGTACCTAGCTGGCTAAATCATCCTGCCGGTCACCACGGTGAAGAAATTGGCTGTTTAATTAAAGGTGAGTTTCTTGATAGGTGTCTTACAGGCTATGCTCAGTTTTAGCATGAAAAGATGAGTATAAGAAAGATTCAGGTTAAAAAAATTAAATAACTTGGAGAGATGCTGCAGCTCAGAGATCTTTATGAAAGGCAGTGGCTTCAACTAAAATTATGGAGCAGCATCTCTCTGTCTCTCAGCTGGAGCTCTCTCTGATTTGATTTTTCACTACTGATAGCAAAATATTTCCTCTTTTCAGGAAAAGTCCTGTGACTCAAATAGGACCACAGACTTACATGCTTTATGGGTCCTTTTCAGTCTTAGTAAGTCATGGAGTATCCATCCATAAAATGGTATTAATACCTGCTTGATACTGGCAGGAGGAGGCCGGCTGGCCTCTGTGGGCTCACGGGAGGTGCTCCACAAGCTTGGGTTTTTGCTCCGAGACTTTTCCCCAAAAAATCCTATAGAAGGATCTTCCCATTCAGGTGTAGAGCTGCCCCATCCTTCTGCCATGTGCATGACCACCCCTGTAACATCTGTTTCTCCCCAAAAAACCTGGCGCCACTACCTGTAGAGCTGTTAGCTGATCTATCAGGTCAGTGATTATAGAATTGTTTTAACTTTTCCTATTTAGTTTTCCTCTTTATGTTGCAAGAACAAGCAGGCTTGAAAAACAGGTTTTTTCTTTATATGGTAAATATGTGAAGAAACCCTTGAGAGGAGCAGGAGGTGCTTTATCTTGCTTAACTTTCGGCATATCAAATTTAATATCAAGAAAGACTAGCGCAGTGGTGCTTACATTGTTAGGTGCATCAAAAATACATTAATTAGGTAATCAGATTTTGAAAAAGTGGGAATAATCCATTTTGTAGCTGGGCATCCGGCAAGTTGCTTTTGACAGGGTGGTGTAAAGTTAAATTAGTACGTGGCCATATCTAAGCGAAGGGAAAGGTGCTTTGGTTTCTTACTTAGAAACCTGTCAATCAAAAGACTGCTGATCAATTCACTGATGCCTGGACAGATCCTTAAACTCACAGCTGTATATACCAAGTGTTTAAATACGGTTTACAGCTTTCAGTGGACGAACATGAATGGAAACGGGGCTTTGGAGATGCTATCCCAAACTGCAAGGCAGGTGTTTCCATACCGTATAACAAAGGTCTTGGGACCACTCGCTCAGTTTAGGAGCATCTGCTTTTCATGCAGGTGATGTACATCAGCTGTACAGTGGTGGATGCCTACGTCATTGCATTTTGCTGCATCTTGAGATTATTAAATTAGGGATGACTGTAACACCCTGGTCCCTGGATTTTCTAATTTGCAGTACTTCTTTCTTGCAGGTGAATGGAAAAGGTTCGTTATGGTGCGTTGACCCAGAATATAAACCTAATCTTGTCCAAGCACTGAAAAAGCAGCCTTTTCCCTCAGCACTTGCATTTTATACTCCGCCGGCGTCACCACCAAGGTAGGTGAATTTTCTCATCCAAGTGCAGTGCACGGTTATGTCACTCCACCTAGCAGAGGAAATGTCCGCACGGATGCTGACGTGTTGTTACCGGCTGCCACCCGAGAGAAGAATTTGAGTGGTGCTTAGGTGAGACTGGCTAGACGAGGTGGGGAGATGTAATGAGCTCAGGCTTCCCAGATAGCAGATCTGGGGTTTGTGGCCCAGTCGTCTTCGTAACTGTGGGAGAGTTTAAAAGAAGAAGGTCGGGGCTGTGCTGGATGCTTACTGGTGAGCCCCATTTCTCTGGAGGGCAGGCAGTCCCAGGAACTGGAGCAAAATCCTCCTTCAAGCACAGTTCACTGGGACTGATTTAGGGCGCCTGGTGCTTGGAAGGAGGTGTGTGTCTTCTCCTCTAAGTCACCCGTCTGGTTATAAAATGTATATGTTCTATGCTGTTGTCAAAACCAGTCAACTTTTCTACAATTAGAAGTGCTTAGAGAGGTTGGTCTAAGAGAGGGGTGTATTTCTCTGAGGCTGTTAAAAGCATTTTGCAGCAGGGATGGGAAGAACAGTCTTTACCATAAACATACTCTGGGGTGGAGCATGCAAGACTTCTGAAATCAGGGCTTCCTCATCTGACACATTTTAAGATTAGGCAATAGATTTTGGAGAATTTGAAGTCAAAGTCATGCGGTCTCAGTAGAGGAAGAGGAACGGCAGCTGGGTCAGCCTACAGAGGCGGGACAGAGAGGAGGAGGACGGAAAGCAGAGAGGAACGTGTCGCTGTTGGTGAGCTCAGTTCTTAGGTAGGCACGTGGCCAGTTTATCTAGTTCAGCAAAGAATTTGGGTGAAATACGAGATAATGAAGGTCTCTGTACATTGCCCTATGCCTTACCCTTACTGCGAGGAGTTTCCTTAACAAACAGGAGGAACTGGGATTACTGGAGCAGGATGCAAAACTGATAACATTGAGCAGATGTTTCTAAGGGTCCAACAGGACGTTGACCCTGGGAGCTGGCACAGCCATGCAAGCCTTAGCTGTCTGGCAGCGACTGAAGATTTGTGTGGCATGGGCTCTTCCAGTTGGGCTTGTAACCTACAAGGTGTAACAGTGGTCTCTGATCTTCCATCCGTCCTGAGCCATAAAGGGTCATCTTGGGTTTGAATGAGCCAGGCAGAAGCGTCCTGTTTCCCAGCTTTCTGCTGGAACGGGAGCATTACTAAAATAACCCTGAAGCATTTAAGTATTAAGAAATAGTCAAATGGGAAAGTATGAGATGGCTGATAGTATTGTCAGGCTTTGTTTTATGGGAACAAAGATTGTTAAAACTACTGTAATTGGACTCTAGATGATAATGTTTTTAGAGGCATTAATGTTTCTACATAAGGACATGGACTTCTGTTTTTCAGTGCAACTTGAGTGAAGGTTTGGTCCTTGAAAGCTTTGTTAACGCTGTGTCTATGTTAACATGGTCAAACTTTAAAATTTAGAGAATAATACGGATGGGAAGGGACCTCTGGATGTTGTCTGTCCAGCCAGAGGAGCAGAGGATCAAGACAGGCTCAGCCTAGAGCAGGTCGTTCAGAGCCTTGACCAGTTAAGCTTTTAATATCTCCAAGGTCTTCAAGATTAGTCCAACGATACAAGCGTTGAAGTATGACTTACCTAGCTTGTATAAATACAACGGTCTGAAATTAGGTGTAGGGAAGAAGAGATTTTATCTGAACGCTAAAGGACTTGCAAGATCAGGACTTTGATTTGAAGCTGTTGTTTTTGGTAACTTTCTTTCCTTCACTGAAGGACTAGTCACACTTGCCAACAATTACAAGGAAATCCTGGTCCAAATGAAACCACATGGCAAAATTCCCACTGACTTCAATACGTGAAGGATTTTGCAGTGCTTATATTTATAAGGACAACAAAATAAAATCAGCATTTTAAGACACTCGACTCCTTCCTAATGAAAACCGGTTTATTTTCCTTTAATAATAAAAAGCATTTGTAGGACTTTCACTCATACACAGAAAAAACAGATTTATATTTTTCCCTTCCATGTTTAAAAATTTTTGTATTAGATTTAAATTCTGGCTTAATTTTGGGGAAGGGCCCCTAAGGGGCTGCCTTGTGTGTGGAGAGGAAGAGAGAGCCCAGAGGTACAGCTGGAGAGAGGCTGGAAGGTCCAAATTTAACTATAGGGTGATGCTAGAATTCGACTGCGAGAGTGTCTGAATTTTTCTGTGGGAGGGCTTGTGTTCATAATTATTTTACAGTGTGTTAGTGGGGAATATACCTATCATTCAGCAGCATTTTAAAATAAAATTTAAGGTGTTACTTTGAGCAGAAGCTTTCCAAAACTGTAATCTGTGTCTAGTTAAACTGAAACTTGTATTATCATAGATGATTGGCATCACTGGTGCATTTTATTCCTGCACAGCTTGTTTGACAAGTCGGTGCAAGGGCCCTAGCTGCATTCTGTTTCTAGTAGTACATGTATTATATCCCTAGGCTCTGGGGATGGCCAGGGTCCTCATCTGCAAATACCATGTGCATACCTTGTCTGAATCAACACTAAGCATTAATTTGCTGTAGGAAAGCTCTATGTGGATATGATTCTTGAAGGATCTGAGCTCAGACAAAAGGATGAAGATATTTAGCATCTCTTTGTACAATTTACTTGCAGACTGCAGAGCCAGCCGTGTTGGGGTGTGTCCATTGCTTTCCTTGTGATTTTTTTTTTTAATTATTTTTAATTGTTTCCCCCCACTTTTGGTTCTGTTCCCTTTGCACTCCATCACCCCCACAAGAAAACATACCAGACAGTGAACCTGACTTTTGCACGTTTGTGTTCCACTGCACTGGATCTTTCTCCCATCGGTTACCACACTGGGAGACGCTTAAATATTACTCTTTTTTTCAGTAGCTTTGATTACCAGCACCAGGCAGGTTGCAGTGCTGCAAAAGCTCCTTATGTAGCTTGGATGATGCATTCAAGCCACCTTGCTTCAATTTTTTTTTTTTTTTTCCTTTTTATCTTCTCCTTGGCATTAGCAGTCTCCACTGTGCTAACCTCTGGAGCCAGTACCAATGGCCAGCTGAGTTTGGATGCTATGATGGCAAGTCAGAGCAGTGAGAGTATTAAACGGGCATCCCTCATAAACAGCTGTGCAGAGTAGCTGATCTCAGGGTTGTTAAGATGTGTGCAGCCACAGCACCGGCCAGTGACTGGTGAAAAATGTTTTGTTCCAAATTCAACTTAAAGAATGAAGATTTTAGTTTTAAAAAGGTATTTTTAAAAATGGAAATAACTGTTTGGGTTTTAATTAATGATCTAGACAAGTAATTTAAAAAAATATAAAGCACTTAGCAGCTGTGTGTTTTTTGGGGGGGAGGATTTGTGGCTGTGCTTTATTTTGGAAAATAGAGCTGCCTATAAATGTGATAAATACAGAAGGTAAACACACCTTAATGATAGAAGTTACCCCATTAATCCTGTGAGGTTGCTGTTACAGGTTGGGCTTGAAAATTCTGCTCATCACCCTTTGAATTCTTCTAGCAATGCTATAAAAGATGGCACATTGCTATGTTTCGTGCAATTTTAATAGTTGTGTACTATTTCTGTTGTATTTATTTCTAACTGTTTGCTAGTACCTTTATAACGAACTGAATAATTAGGGCTGGGTGTGTAGCAGAAAACCATGTGAAAGGTTTAACTTGCCCTTTATTCTGGTGCAAAGCTGGTCTGATAATGCAGAAAAGCAGACAGCATCACCAAAACAGCCCAGCTTCAGATAACTTGAAAAGCGGCAGATAACATGGTTTGGTTTTGGTTCTTCCCTGGCTTTTTGCACGACACTACCTTTCATTTTTGTTAATCTCCCACCACCGTTTTGAAGAGCAGACGGACACAACTGGTTCTTATCTATTCTGTTGCTCCTGGGCTCTAAGCATCCCTGTATAAACAAATGTTTTGTTCACATGTAGGTTTTAGTTACTGAAAAATACATGTCTGTGTTTAAAATCCAGCCTTTAGGCAGGTACATAAAATCTGTAGAAATCAGTATCTCTTGCCAACAAGACTTTTGCTTAGTGTGTGTGCTTGGGGGTGTTTTCCAAATGCTGATGATTGCTTAATCGTGCTATGTAAACCATCAACCAATGTGTCAAGCCATCTACTGAGGGCAATAGAAATTGCTTGCCCGCCAAACTGTGGTGATTGGGTTGGTTTTGGTTTTACCTTTCTATGATCATAGTATTGTGTCTACTACACTTTGTACAAATCATTTGGCTAATTAGGGCTTGGCTTTGACCTGTCGAATTTCTTTTCAGTAGGTCAGCGTCCCCTCACTACTTAACTTCAGTCCTTCAGCAGAATCATGGCCGATCTCTCAAAGGTAAACATTTAATCCTTTTTTTGTTTGTTTTTAGTTGTAAGCGTGTACTGAAGCCCAGCTGATGTTGTGTACGGACCTGCTCTGAAGGGTCCGCTAGATTACAAAAAACCCTGACATAGTAGAACGCATGCTCATTATATTAGCCACTTGTGTATTAAGTATAAATCCATAAGATGAATCTCAAGATGTAATAGGAGTCGTCTTGTTCTTTCAGCAAGGTATTTAGCAGACACATCACTCCCAAATACGACTTACTTAAAGAATGAATAGTTCAGTAGGAAACCAGTCTGAAAGCTACATATCTCTACACTAGTTTTATTAGTTACCAAGAACTGAGAACAGAAGGCAGCAAATTTTAATGTATAAAACTTGTGGAATGTGGCCGCAGAAGTGCCTTAAAGTGGGTTGGTTGATAGAGGTGGCTGGGAGAACGTGACAGGATTTGCAGGAGAATGTGCAACAATTCAGAGGAGTATTGCACAGCTGTGTGGTACTTTTCGCTCGCTTGCCAGAAAGTTGGGCACAAGCTGGTGCTAGCACCAGTGTAGTTATGCAGGAAGATCTAAGTTCTGGATATTAACCCAGTCAACAGAGTAGCCTCATGATGTCTGTTTAGTTTAAGGAATCACCTTAAAAATTGAAAAATGTTCACTTTAGCTCTTGGGAGAGAGGAATAGGATGGGTTTATTATATGGACTCTGAATACAGGTCTTGATACTGTAGGCTGAAGTGCTGCTCCTCAACCGAGTTCATATCCCTCTGTGTTTCCTGCACAGGTAATGAAGAAGGTAGAGGAGACAACAAGTCATGTCCATAACCAGAAGCTTTTATGTTGTATAAATGTTACTTTAACCATAGTCACCAAAACTTGGTGGAGAAAGATTGGATCGGACCGAGTCATGCTCAGGATATTATTATGGATAATTCTCTCTTCCGGCCGTGGCAGGAACTCAGTAGCACAACACATTTCCCCATCTAGCAAGTTAAACATAGTTGTCTGTAGATGATGTTTCAGAAGGTCCCCATCCCTCCTGGTTGTCCCTGCAGTAGCTGGCACCACTGTTAGGGCAGTTGTTCGGTACTTGCAAACCTGCCCGAGGGGTAGGGTAGGCACCGGCAGCAGCGTGCAAGCTGAGCAGCGGATGTTGACGTAGCTACGCTTGCACTTTTGTAGCACAGAGAAACCCAAAGTGGTATTACTACTGAAAAAGAACACGGGGTTTGGGTTTGGGTTGTTTTTTTTTTAATTGTTTATTTTCAGGGAATCCCTGCTGGAAGTGGAGCATTGCTTGTCCTTCTGGTGTCCCCTTCCTCAGCCCACTGGGATATACCTACTCTTACAGGTTTTACCGAGTGTTAGAGTAACAAGGACTTGGCCATTGTTCTGTCCTAGGGATTTCTACTTTTGCTTTCCATGACGAAAAAGAGCCAGCCAGATTCAGATTTTTTTTTTTTTAAAAAAAAGTGAATTTAAGATAAAAATCTGTTTTTCATCGACAGTCAAATGCAAATAGAAGTAGCAACAGCTGTTGAACAGAAGATGGTTACTTCATTTTCCCATATGTACTTTTTTTTAAAAAAGTTTTCTTCATTTTAAAACATTTTGGTGGGCCTTGGTACCACAAGGGAGCTAAACAGCATGCTGGGATATCATAGCATTTCTTTCAAAGAAGCCTGTTGAGCACAGGTCTTGTACCTCAGTAATAAAGCTTAATCCACTGAAGGCTTATCCTCATCAAAAATAATAACTTTTTAAAAAGTGCTGAGAAGTGAATCGTGCTCACTTTTTATAAGGGCTGATCCCAAGAAAAAGCGAGCATGTGTTAATTTGTTGTAGAGGAGTATTGCTAAAGCTCTTTGGAAAGGATAATAAAAGGCCACTGACAAAGAAGGACTTTGGCAGCATAGCAGACGTCCAGCTCTCTGGTTTTGCTAGCATGGCGGGCTGTTGAAGTGAGAAGGTTGCTTTTTAGTTTTCAGCCACAAACCAGAAACATTGGTTAGGCAGCAAAACCAAGGGTTTTTAAAGACCAAGCAGCTGCCTGGTCCAGAGATGATAATTATCATACACCCAGACAGAGGTTTTATGGTGGTGCCCTGGTGGCATGGAAGCATCCTTCGCTGGCTGGCTGCTGCAGGGCTGCTAGATAAAGGATTCTCAGGGCTTGTTAGAGAATACAAGAAATTCCCCTTCTCTTAATGATTTTGCTGGTGTGTCCTGTGACAGGTTTGGAAATTGCCAGTCTGATGCTAACTATTCCAATTTGCTACACTGGAGGTGCCAAAATGACGACATATATCTGCTCTCCTTTAATTTCTGCATCTCTATGAACCTGTTCAGCATCTCCCTGGCATTAGAGGAAAGCCATTAACGTTTCCGAGGTCGTATAGGGCAGCTGTTGTGCAGATGAAAGAATTCCTTGTAATAAGGCGCTTCCTCAGCCATTCTGCTGGGGGAGCATAAATTTGGGAAATTGAAGAGAGCAATCGCAAATGAAGCGAAAGCACATCAACAGTGACACAGAGCACTGCTAAGAAGTCGCTGCAGAAGTGTTCTCCTTTTTCTTTGGGGGTACTAACATGCAGAAACACTATTTGCAGGTAGTAATTCTGTGTTGCATTAATGCCTCTGATTGCTTGTAATTTTAACAAGGTGGTGCTTGTATACCAACATCATATGTTAAAATAAAATGTCTGCGATAGCAAGTAAGGAATGGGAATATTTCACTTTCTGATTATGGTAGTGGAGGAAAGTAAATCTTCATGCTTTTTTTTTTTTTTTTAATTTCTTTTTGTCAGTTGGATACATATGACTTGTAAATTCAGGGGCTCTATTGCTGCCAAAAAAAAAGACAAAATGGAGCAAAATAAAATAATCTCAGGAGTGCAATGGGACAGACCTTAAAGTATGCTGGTTTTAAAATGATAGAAAGTGAAAACAAGGGGGGAATGTGTATGTTTTATAACCTGTGTTGGAAACAGCAGCTCAGTCCCCTTTCCATGTTGGTACAACATTCCCAAGGCGACGTCATCTTCTTCAAATTTCTCCTTAACCAAGATGAAGTTAGGGACAATTTTATAAGATAAGGAAGCCAAACTGACAATTCTGCAGTCCCCCTCCCAATGCTAACCCTCCCCTCAAATTCAGTAACATAGTTAATGCATGTAATGGGGGCCGGGGAGGGGGGAGAAATGCCATCAAAAGTGACACTGCTGATGTTTCACTCTGGCAGTTCCCACCCCAGCTACTGTTCAGCAGGACTGAGCCCATTCTGCTCACTGCCAGGGCCTTCCATGTGTTGTCTTCCAGCCCCACTTCTCCGCTCACCACTCATATATACATACATAACATATGTACACCTCCGATGTGGTCTTTTGCTCTGAGACCACCAAGGTTCTTGTGAGAGCTCACTGTCTCTTTGCTCCTTTTTTGCCTGGCTAGTCCACCATATATATATATGTCTTAGATATTTCTCTCCTGTATAAGGAGAGAAATATATAGCCTGTCTCTCCATCATCCATAGCTGAAGTGAGCAAAGGAAGACCTTGGATTTCCTCTTTCTTAAAGTGCATGAGTGTGTCCTGAAATGAGTGGGAAAGGCGTGCTTGTTTCTTTCCCTTTTCACCTGATTCTGGTTAGAAATGTCACTCTTTGCTATAATATCCTCAAGGTGCCCTTTTTGAGATGTAAGCAATCCACTCTGTGCAGCAAAGGATGGAGTTTTACAGCACCACTTGTCACCGTAGCTAAAAGCGCCGCAGTTCACCTGGACCTTTCAAAGTGCCTATTTATTATTTAGATCCCCATGCTTTCTAGATCGAGCAGTTCAGTGCGCTTTCCCCCCCTCATCTTCTCGATTCCTTCCATTTGACTCGTTGCTAGTGTGGAAGATACTGCTGGAGGAGAGAGGTGTGCTGAATTAGTGCTGCATTAATGGGCGCGTTCGTTCCTCAGCCTTGCATATTCACATAACCAGGCTATGAAGCTGCTGAGATGCTTTGCTGTGCCATATGCATAGTCTTTCCCTTCCAACCGGTACAAACAAAAGCCACTTGTTGATAAGTATAGCAACAGCATCATCATACGAATGTCTAATTAATGTCACTGATTCTTGGCTTCAGCTTTGGTAAGTGCAATGTGATAATTCAGCTTTTGAATATCATAGTTAAGATATGAGACTGTTCTGTAACCGCATTGCACTGTAGGAGAGTCATGCTCTGTCTAAATTCGTAAAATTCTGCTCCCCCCCACCCGCTCTTTATTGTAGGCCAATATATGCATGTATATATTCTTCTTATGTTCTAGGGACCTCATTTTGTCAGGCTTACCTGAGATCTAACGTTTTGCTGCTTCTCCTTCACAGAATCCGATATTGATGCTGCTACTGCAATGATGCTGTTAAATACTTCCATTCAACAAGGGATGTTGGACTGTAAGCATAAGCCATTTTGCTCTGCTTTTCTTCTCTACCCAGTAGCTAAATGTTTTCTCTCTAAAGTTTCAGGAAACGAGTATGGTCTAGTTTCCAAATAGTAAGAGCAGTCAAGAAGCAATTCTGGCTTGATTATTCTTTCTGCTAGCATTACAGAGTTTTATAGAACCACCTTCTTTTTTTTTCCCCAGTTAATTTTGTTTTTTCTGCAAAGTTCTTCCCCTGCCCTCTTTGTGCTAGATGGCAAGAAGAGTTTCTTAGCTACTTCTCTGTTTCTCCAGCTCTTAGTTGTGATTAGCTGAAGACCGTTGTCCTCTATGGATGACAGTAAACGTGCGCAAGATATTACGACTCTTAAATGCTCACATTCAGCTTCCTTTGCAGTCAGCCAGCCATAGTGTGCTCATTTTGCAGGTGATCTCATTGGAGTATTGGCTGACTGACAAATCTTGTTTTTAATAGGTGAGAAACCTCAGCCTCTGAAGACACCTAAGAAGAGGAGTTATGGCAGTGCGTTCAATCCTCCCAGTTCCATAAATTTGCAGGAAAATGATTCTGCGGCCACCAATATCGATCCAAAGGAGGATCACAACTACAGTGCCAGCAGCATGGGTTCCCAGCGCTGTGCATCTAGGTCCAGCGTGTCTTCCTTGTCCTCCCTTGACGAGGTGTATGAATTTATCTCCAAGACCAGCCATGATGGAAGCGATGGCAGCGAAGGATTTCACAGTGAAGTGGATACAGACGTTGACTATGAAGATGATCCTCTTGGAGACAGTGGCTATGCATCACAACCTTGTGTAGATACCTCTGAGGAAAGTCAGCCTAGCAACAAAGCACTCAAGGAGTTACGTCAAGAAATCGATGAGGAGTTGAAAGAAGCAGCGGGGTCTCTGCTCCACCTTGCTGGCATCCAAACATGCTTGAGTTCCTTAATAAGTACTGCAAAGACCCACTGTCACAAGCAAAGGAAAAAATAGTATGTTTCTCAGTGTTGAATATATACATATATTTTTTTTAATTGTGGCAATACTCTTCTACTTTTACCCTTCACAAGGGAGATCAAAGCCATAAGAGGACTCATTGCTTTTTTATTTTTGGCGCTAACTATAATTTAGCCATTTATTTTTAAATCACTGCCTAAAAAGAAAAAAAATTATTTAATCTTCTCAAATTAGAAGAGATGCATGACTTGTGAAAACCTGAAAGCATACTTCTTAATGATCACTTTTTAATTTTTTTTTTCTCTTTAATAGTTGACTTTTTTCTTTTTTGTTCAGATGCACATTGTGGATCATATTTACATCTCTGCTGGCCCCATCTGCAGAGGTGAATTTTGCCCTGTCTAAGGGCTCTGACTTCCATGTAAAGGATTAAAAAGGAGGAGAAAAAAGAAAGAAAGGGGGAAAAAAGGCTCCTGGCCTTGGTTGCCTCCTCCTACCCGTCCTCTCTTTGCTCTTCTGAGACAGGTCCCGGTGGAAATGCTGGTGAAGCAGCTCCAAGTGGCTGCAGCTTTCAGCCCATCTGACACAGCGGCTGAAAACCTGTAGCACTCCAGGAGCTGCTTTCAGCAAGAATCTAAGTACCCCCTGGAAGAGTGGGGATAAGGGGTAGCTGAGGTGGTACCACCCGCAGTTTTCTTTTTTTTTTTTCCTCCTCCTTCCCCCAAATCTGCTGTGTGCAGGTCAGATTCCTGAAGGAAAACAGGTTTGTTTTTTTTTCATCTTAAGACAAATTGTCTTTCTTTTGGGTGTGTGTGTGTCCTTTTCATGCAGATGCACGCATGCATACACACACCTTGGATGTAGCCAACAGTGAAAGCTGCCGCTTGCCAAGTTTGGTGTTGTCCTCGTGTTACCACCACCATTGAATACGTAGTAGCTGCATAGTCCTGCAACATCTACCCTTCTGCTTCCCTATACTGATTTGGGGGGAAAAAAGAACCCAACAGTTGATGGTGGTGACAACATGGACGAAGTGGAGGCTTTAGGTGGCTAGGTGGTGAACAGCTGCTGAAAAGGGAATGTCTTACCCCCTAATCTGAGACAAAATAGAATAGCTTCCTTTTAGATCAGTGAACCCTGGATTGCTTTTGGGGTTTTTGCCCCTTCCCCGCCAACACTCGTTGTTTTTGTCCCATGGGCAGTATATACCTTTTGTTTCCCAGATCACTGTGCCTTGTGCTGTGTGAGTCCTATCAGCCTCCTGCTGCATACGGGGCATCTAATGGGTAAGGCTTGGCTTTAGCCTTTGGATGTACATTGTAGCTCAGGAGGACCTCTCTGTTCAGGAAGAAATTCCTTCACAATTCATTTTTGCAATAAAAGAATCTCTTTATAGTTCCCAGATGTCCTTCAGCCAAAAATGTTTTAGTGGTATGGTGAACTTCCCCCCCCCCCTTTTTTTTTTTTTCCTTTTAAAATCAGTGGTGATTGCTTACATCTTCTTGTAGATGATGGCTTTTTTTTTTTTAAGTTTTCTGTTCAAAAGTGGGTAAGCAGTTCTGTTGGAGTGGGTTTTAACAGTACTGTAAGTGTAAGGATGCCTTAAGTATGTTGCAGAATCATACACAACTAACACAACTATCAAAGGTCATCTTTCCTGTTTTCGAAAGGTAGCATGATGTGCCATAAATGTTCTCGCTAACATGTGAAGCAATTGCTTCCAGTAGGTGTTGGGCAAGCTGGTTGAAAATTAGGAGCAGAGCCACCTAGGAAACCAATGTCCACTGTTTCCATTGTTGAAAACAGTGCTGGATTGAGCCAAAAGTTAACCTTTCCCTAACGGGGTATTTTTCTGGCTATTTGGAGGCCTGTCCTTGATCAGCGTGTTTTTTTTGTTTTTTTTTCTTATTTGTCAGTCTCTTCATGAATACTGCCATAACTGTCTACTTTAAATATGAACACAGCCATGCTGCTGAAGGTCTGTTGCTCTGAGGGCCTGTTCCAGTGCCTCTTGAAGACAACAGTGGTGCTCCGGCTGACTCAATGGCTGTTGGATCAAGCCTGAAATATTTGAGGTTCTTTGTGTTTTGGAATTTAAAGCCAACATGTTTTTTTTTTTTCTTTTTAAAAGCACAAACACTAGGGAAAAAAAGTTGTTCTCCCCACCCCCACCCCCCCAATTATTTCAGTTTTAAGCATGATTTGTTTTATTTCTTGAAAGAAGAATACTCTGCTGCATTCCTGCTTTGTGTGAACACCCATTAGCCTACACCCGTAACAGGGCAACATGTGTGCAGACGTGTATGTCTTCTGGATATCACAAGTGGTGCATTAGCCAATTAGTTCTGATATCAGATGTGTTACTGATGGATAGTAGGGGTAAAACTCGCTGTTTAAAGGAAAATTAAGTACCAACGCAGTGGTTCTTAGGATTTTGGGATGTGGAGACATGAATGCTTGGTGGAACTGCTTTTTGCTCACGGGTTGCTTTTGTACCTTGGATGGAAAATTGCAAAGGGCAGAGTTTGTGTCAATGCAGAAACGAGGATTCGGCTACACAGAAATATTGTTAGCAGTCTGGGATTTTGCTCAGTGCCATGATTTCAGTTGCACGCTGTTGAAGAGGGATGCTACCTGGCTCCCGCTGAAGGTGGTTGCAGCTTTTCTGTAGCTTCCAGTGAAAGCTGGATCGAGGTCCAAGTATTCTGGACACTGCGGTCATAGTTGGCTCCGTGGTTTGGTTTGGTTCCGAATTATTTTTTTGCCTTGGATAAAATTTGAGAAGGTTAATACTTACTAGGAGTGTGGCTGTGCCGCTGTTGACCCTGAAGTTGGTGATAGCGACTTCAGCATTTCTGAAGGGATGGGGTTGGGATGCTAACAATGCATTTAATTACCATATGCAACGAGCAATAAAACCATACTAATCAGAAGTTAACGGTGAAAGCTGCATCCATCCTTACAGCTTTCAGCCTGGGAGAACTGGAATTGCGGAAGGGGGGAAGCGGGGCCATGCTCTCCATGCTTTGCCATCTTCCCTCTCCCTTTTGCGAAGGAGAAGGCAGCTGAACTGTGCCCCTGACCTATGCCACCACATTGTCCCATGCCTCTGCCCGCACGTTTTGGCAAGCAAAGGCTGCCAGCTCAGTTGCAGAGCACCCCTCTTGGTAGTGGGAGAATAGCCGCCCTCCTTTCGCTTACGTACCTAGCATTGGGTTTGGGTTTGTTTGCCACCTCAGTTAGAGACCCTGGTGTATATAGTATAAATGGAGTATAATTAAAAGTTATTTTGATGTTGGGTTTTGGGGGTTTTTTTTAGTGACATATGTAAAATGTTCATGCCAATGGTTGACTCGGATATATTTTGGCAAGAAAAGTATTAATGAACCACATATAATTCTTTAAATATGGTGAAGAAGTGTATGAGACTTGTGTACAAGGGAGGCTGCTCTGTTCAGGATAAATCCGATGTGAATACTGTATGAACCTGTATTGGCCTTTCAGATTCCAATACTAAATTACTGTTTTTGCAAAAGTCACATCAAATGTTTTAAAATCTGACTGTAAAATGGAAGTTGTATGGTTCACAACTTTTCATCAGCCTGAAAAGTAAGTACAAGCTTTGGTTAAAGCAAATTACACTCATACACATTAATAATGGTGTAGTCAAAATATTTATTGAAAAGAAAAGGTAGAATATTTTAAATGTTGCACCTGCCATTATATCTTAAAGCACATTCTTCACACCTAACTGCCAATGCCATTATCAAGTCTGTTTTATAAATGTATGTTTCTTCAAACTAAAAAGTGCATAATTAAAAGTATTATGTTACTGCCATATAGTGATATAAAACATTTTATAATTGCCAATTCATTGTAACTATTATTTATTGAAAAGTGAATTGTAAGAATGCTTTCTGATCAAATGAACCAGAGTTGTTTCTAAACCATTCCCGTTAGCTTGTTTCTAATGTAGCATAAGCAATGTCCTTGGGTTTGTTTAGAATAATTTTGCCAGTAGGTGACCAATTCTAACCCTTTTTCCTCCAGTTTTAGTCCTTTACCCGTTTTAAAGACGATTTACAGAAGTTTAGTTTTTTGTATGCTAATCTCTGTTAATTAAAATGTTTATAAAGTTTATTTTTACCAAAGAGATGCAATTCATTATGACAAAATATTGCAGAATAAACTTTGTTTTATAACATTTGTGACTTTTCTGCCCACATTTTTCATTCAGATGATCAAAGGGGCTTTTCTAAAATAAACAGCATTGCAAACAGAAAGCGCTGTGTTCTCTCTTTATCTACAGACCCTGGTCTCAGATTGTCCCCTACCTTGCCATTTAAATCTCTTCCACAAGACTGGGCTAGTGTAAAAAGCCAAATGTGTAATTCAGTGTAGGTCTTGGCTTGGTTAAGACTGTTGCATGCATGTGCAAGTTACCTGTATGATAACAGAACCCTATCAATCCGTAGTAGGATTTGCTTACAGTCAGGTTTGTCCACAGCTGGCCCGTAATGTTTGAAGAGCACCTTATTAAGGCCAAAATTTCACCCTTAAACCTGGCAGTCGAGGTATGTTTTGACATTTTGAAAATTGCTGAAAAACTACTGCATACCTTTTGCCTTTCTCTGCAAAGTATTTGTTTAAACAGAAATAACTCAGATCTTCTTCTGATGAGACATTTGTGATTACTTAGAGTTCTGTATCCATATCGCTGCGGCTAAGTTGCTTATATGATACTCAGAGATCAACAGCGTAGTACAGCACAGGTAA
The DNA here is from genome assembly GCA_013401315.1 of Balaeniceps rex. Taxonomy (NCBI): domain Eukaryota; kingdom Metazoa; phylum Chordata; class Aves; order Pelecaniformes; family Balaenicipitidae; genus Balaeniceps; species Balaeniceps rex. Next base: position 128,600 of record VYZW01055920.1, read on the forward strand.
TTTAAAAAATGTGTCCCTGGATAAAGCTGCGTAGGTCTTGTTTGGTATTTTTTCAGTATTTATTTTTCTTTAGATATGATTTACGGCATCTTGTTGGGTCTTTATGTGTAAGGCCTTATGGAAAGCACACAGGTGGGAATACCCCCCCTCTTCATTAGCAGGAATGAAATATTCCCCGTCCCACTTTCCACGTGCTTCAGCTTGCTGCTCCCAGGCCAGCTTTCCCCTCAAGTCCACGCACTCACGTGCGCCCTTCCAGTGCCTGAGAGGCAGAAGTACCAGAGGAGGGAAACAAGATATGACATCATGCATATCTCTCTTAAAAGCAGACATTGGTCGGTCTCTTCTATTTTTATTTTTTTAACCTACTAGTATCACTGAGTTAAGTTTCCTCTGTAGGATCTGATGGAAATACAGTTTCTTTTGCAATACTTGAAGTGATACGGTAGATTTTAACAAAGACTTGCCTTCATCACCGTATCAAATAATATTTACACCACAAATTACAGAATATATATGCACTGCTAATATCTTTGATTTAGTGTTCATCTTAATATACTGATAAGAGAACAACTGCTCTAATTAGTTTGGACAAAATCACAGCTATGTATCATATGTTAATGATATCTTTCTAATTGTTATTCACTATATTGTGCTGAGAGAGCTTTAAGTTCGTTGTTAAATTTCCCAAGAGTGTTTTCCTCTGTTATGACTGGTGGAAATTACCCTTTGTATGGAGCCACAACTCTCGAAATAAAGCATTAACTGAAGAAATTACCCACTTATACCAGCTGTATTTTAAGGACATTTGTTGAGGAAATAACTAATAGATTTATTTTGCAAAAATGGCTGTCTAAATTTGACACAGAATATGGTTATACTTTTACAGATTATACTTCCAGATACCTGCAAGTGCTCTCAGTTTGAGTAGTCTGAGTAAATATATGATCTGGTATACTTAGAGGTAATCACATCTGAGTATTAGTCCAGCAATATTCCTGTGAACTTTCCCAGCATATTTGGACATCACCTGCGAGAGTTGTTCTTGCACCTGAGACAGCAAAGCAATATTGCCTCTGCTCAAATTTTGAGTCTTCAGATCAGCTGGGTTTCTTGTTCTCCCTTTTCTTCCAGAAGGCTCTCCTGAAAGCTACCTGCTCTTACAGTTCTAAGCTACTTACAGCTAACGTAAGATTATTAACTATCCTCTGCCAGTGTTAGTTTAAACAGCTCTTCGTTAAACATCAGAGTGTTTGTTTTCCTATTGCATCAGTACAAAAGCAATCATTTCCTTCCTTAGGCTCTTGACTTATTAAACAAAACAAGATTATTTGGTTTCCGCTTGGAAGACATGATCTTCGTTCCTCTTAACCACTTTTCTGTACATCAATTCCAGTTTTAATTCAGCCTGCTGGCACGTGCATGAGAAGAGCACTCTTGTAGAGTGATGGTGCTTTTTGTAACCTGGCCTTAATACCTTCCCTGACTTTGCAGCATCACTCCTGCCTGGCATGCCCTAGCCTTGTCATGGCCTTTACCACCGTCACATACAGTTGACTAATCCTGTTATCAACCAGTGTGTCCATGTCTTTGTTCTCTTCCCATCACTGCCAAATGGTGAGGCCCCACTTGGCAGAAAAAGTTGGTAGTTCGTGACCTGGAACTTGATTTAATGAGATCTGTCCTGATCCTGACTCTTCATGATCTCTCCTGGCAACCTTCCTGCTCACCCGGAACTCGCTTTTGGCACAGCCTGTTCAAATAAAGGAAGAAGGACAAGATTTGTCAGCCATGATACGCATTTCATCAATGCATGTTGCTGTTCAGCTCATTTTGCAGCTTTTACAGGGTTGAGGTTTTTTTGTTTGAAACAGTGGGGACTGATCAGAGGTGTCTTTGCCTCCTGTCTTAATAGGAGATGCTACATTTGCCATCGTCACACTTCATTTGAGTCATTGGAATGACTACTCTCAACCAAGTACTTGTCTCTGCTCTTTCAACATTCAGAGAAGGACATCCAGTTTCTTAAAACTAGGTATGTCTAGCTGAGTGTTGCTTTTATGCTGGTTGCCATAATCTCCATTTCCATAGTATCTTGACTTTCCAAGCCCTAATGGGCAGCATACTAAATTGGACTGAATACCTAATTTCTGTATTCATTCCAAAGACACTGGTACCAGTTAAGCACTTGAATATTTTCATGCCTAGAGATGCAGCTTGGTCCCTGTCAGACCAACCTCAGAAGCACCGATGTGCTTTGCAGTTGGCAGGCAGGTGTTGAGAAAAATCTCTGTAGGTGCCTGTATCAACCTTTACACAGCATCACTTTTTAAAATAGATTTTGTGCCTCAAAGGCTTTTTTTGATTTAATTAACTTGGTATCTAAGATCCAGTAGGTTCCCAGTTGTTTTAAATGCTAAAATTAGCTCAGCAAACTAAATTTTCAGTTATTTTCAGTCAGGGTACATTTTATTCTCTCTCATAAGCTTTGTGCATGTTTTCTGTACTGCTGGTGGAGGTTTCCATGCTCTGAATACAGTCACACCTCCACAAATTACAGACATTTTGCTTTTCTTTTGGCTCTGAGTAATTTGAAAAGATTAAAAATCCACCTGTTGAGTTTGACTATGGTGTGCTGGCTGAAATGACCTGCTGTTTTGTGCAGCCTCTGCGAGCCCTTCTGTGGGGCAGGTAAAGTATAGGCAGAGCTGAGCCATTTCAAAAGAAAAGATGTTTCCTTAAATCTCTGAGTGGCTACACAAACCTGGGTATTAACGCAAGTGCGATTGTGTTGTATGCTACCTTAAAAAAATGATGCCGCCGTACTGCATGATGTCACCTTGACCCAATCGTAATGCATTTTCTGTGAGCATAATGTTAACTCCCCAGAGAAGCATATGCTGAGTGACAGCAGCATCCCATGCAGCCGTTGCTAAGCGACAAGATTCGGCTTTCAGCAGGATCTAATTTTAAAGTATTTAACCCTAGATCTGTCAAGGCTCATTATTTCCGATGTGGTTGTTAATCCCTACTTGTTGGTGTCCAACTTCACAAATATGCTGGTTCTGGCAGCATTGCTGTTTTATTTATCATATATAGTGGCTCATAACGAGGAGAAGCATAAGCACCCCAGGTAGATCACGATACCAAATTTCATTTTAGTGCTGATCTATACACAGAAATATGGGATGCAATTAGAGGTGGAAAATAGTGCATTGTCATTCTGTAAATCTTCCTTTCTTTGCTGGCTCGCTCAAGTGGCTTGCACCTATTTTTCTCTAAGGAATGCCGGTTTTCAAATGAATGAATGCTTATGTATGGGTAGCTGGCAATAACAATTAAGCTTCAATTTTTAGTAATATTATGTGTCCTCTTACTTCTAGCTGAATTTCATCTAGGTTAAGAAGCTTGTCTTCTTATCCAAAACCATTCCAATAAACTGCTGTAATTTTGAAATTTAGGGTTTTTTTAAATACTGAAAAACTTTAATTCTTTTAAATCACTACACAGAATATTTACAGATCATGATGAAGGTCTACAGAGTATTTTTTTTTTTTTGGTAAATAGTTTTCTACATTTTATTTCTTTCTAAAGTGTAGAGGCCTGGAAGCCTACTCCCATATTTTACAAAAAAAAAAGAAAATATTTCTGACCAACTGTGTCATTCCTTGATTAATTACTACACAGGTCCCTGTAAGTGCACTCAAGTTCACTGCTATCTTCTTAAAGATATGTGATATTTCACTCAGCTGAAATATGCTGCTTTTACTGGTCAGTATCATAACCACACACAAAAAAAACCCCACTGAGAACTGCACAAAAAAACCCCATAAAATGTAATAAAATTAAAAAAAAATCGGATCATTCATATTTTTAAGAACACTAATATAGTCTGTCTCAGTAATCTCGTAATCTCCCCTAAGATTCTTCCTCCTCCCATTGTTAGGATTCAAAACAGACACTGCTTTGCTCCTCATGCTGTTTCTCCTTTCCCGTTCATACTAATCCGCAAAGACAAACCTGTCTCCGCCAAAGCACTTTTTCCAGCAGTCAATTTGGTCGTAATACTCCCCTGCTGCCTTTCGATCCTCCCGGGGCATCCCCCCTTCCACTGCTTCAAGTTCATGCTTCCTATTGCCAGGCTTGCGATGTACAAATAACCATTTATCGCGTTCTCCTTCTGCGTGGCATGCTATGCCTTCTCCCCGTGCTCTGTCGGTGAAGAACCCTGCCCCACATCTCCTCCATCCCTCTTCTTTTTCCACGACAGTCTTTGCACACCAAAGACCTGTCTTTAGCTCATTCTAGAAGTCCAAATTATTTCTGGAGGTGCCACAATCTTTTTAAAAATAAGAAATAAAAATGCTTATGAACAGGAATAGTTCTGATTAAAATGTTTCCTAAACTACTGGTAAATCTGCCAGATCTCTCTGCTTTCTCTGCTCCTGTGTCTGTCTCGGGAGATTTGAGAAAATTAAGACAAACCCATGCCATCTTTGCTGCAGGTAACGGCTCCTGGTTCGTTGATGTTGCTCGCATGGGCGAGTCGGGACTTCTTTCAAAGGCTTGCAGGTCTGTGTCCACAGCTGGTGTATGTGAAATAGCATCCACTTCTCGCTGTGCAATCTTCATAACGCTCCTTCTCAATTCAGTCTTTTATCTTTCTCTAGGAAATCGGACAATTTGTGTCTCAGGATTTAATGTACATTGCTTTTATTTTTCTTTCTCCAGCAAAAGTGCAAGACTATAGAATCTGAGTGCAGGCAGTCTTAGCTGGGCCAACATTTCTCAGCTATGGCCCCTGCAAACGCGAAGAGAAGAAAAGCAGGAAACGAGGCTGTAGAAGATGTGTAGACCTTCAACAAAATATGGTGAGCTAGGGAAGAGGTTTCATTTTCCTGTCAGAGGGGGAATTCCGCATTCAAAACAAATGGAAGAAACACAAACTTTTTCAGCTGTTACTAAGTTCTGCTGTTTTATGGAACGAGTATCAGTAAGGATTTGCTGTGAAGATACAGAAGTTGCTGCTGTTGCACCAAGGGCTGGTACATGTTGTACCCAAGTGGAACAGGAGCTGCAAAGTCAGCTCTGAATTATCAGAGGCAGCTGCCTGCTCAGTTTTTCCATCTTCTCATTCTCAGCAATTTCTTTTTACACAAAGGCACCACTCCCCTGGCCATGCACACACCCTATAGATGACTCAAGCTATTTATCCTATGGGCTGGGAAGGGACGTAAGAGACAGACAGACTTGTTTTCATTTCTATTTTTAAATGCTACGGAAACACTGAAATTATGATAATGAAGATTACAAATAATTAAAAGAAATTGTTCTGTGAAGTGCATATCTGTATATGCATATACTTCTTTTTTTTTGAGTACTTGGCTTTTTTTAATCCGAACAATCAGATTTTGAAAGAGGTGAAGGGTTATATATAACAAACGGTTTGTTACAGAGTCACCGTGAGAAATAACGAGCGCATATCGTGAGCACATATCCTGCTGTTCATACTTGCTGTTGCTAAGATAACAGAAACAAAACACCAGTTTAGGGTGTTTGCAGCTTCCGAGGATGTGGTTTATGCATTGCTTGTGATAGTCTGATGGCTGAAGATGGCTCCCTTCCAATAATTTTTGAATTTTTTCCTGGATCTTAGAAATCCTTTTGTTGTGAATACTTGTAAGCATGTAAGTGATGACAATGAAGTTTATTTTCCCAAAGTACAGAAAACATCCTGGATGATTGAAAATATGTTATTTGTTTATTTCTCTATGTGCATCTATTCACAGGCTATGCGAGTACAAGTTCTGACTAATCAGACAGAGAGGAAGGCACTGTTTGAGCAGGGAAGGGAGGATAAACAAGCTTGAAAATAGAACATATCGAAACAATCACTGTAATTCTTAAATAAACTATTTGTCTTGAGACAGCATCTAAAATTCAACACCCATTATACTAGCTGCTGAGCGAGCACAGACATAAGGACAGCCGCTGTTGCACTGTATATCCTTTGCTCTCCATTCTCCCCCACAAAAGCCAACAAGACAAGGAAAAATTCTATGACCCTTGTAAGGGATTTCTTTGCTCAACACGTCATGTTTTAGCTTGCATGAAGTTCTGCTGCCGTAATGTGTACTTATATTCATGTGGACGGATTTGCAGAAGGTAGTATTTTGGGGGTCCTGTGGCAACCACCCCACACTGCTTGGCATTCCACTCACTTGACCTCTCTCACTCTGAACTTCTGATGACAGGATCAGTCGTTTGCAATTACATACTGAGTCACTGACAAGGAAGCATTACGACACCACACTGCAGCAACACGCATTATGCGCCTCTCCGGTGCAGTGGTTGGACAACCTTGCTCTCTAGGGAGAGATGACTATTAAGAAAGTGCTTGCGAGGAAACAGCACAATAAACACGTTTTTTCACAGCTGAAAGTAGGGGAAGTAGCACTGCAGCTGCAATGACAAATCAAAAAGATGAATCTGAGAATTTCCTATGAGAAAGTTAAAAAAAACCCAAAACCAAACAAGCCACATAACTTTTGTTACCTGTATGTTTGGGGAACTTTGACTCAAGCAGACTTTGACATCAAGTACCACCACGGAACGGTCATAAATTACCACGTTATATGTTCCTAATGTTATAGGGACTCCAGGATCCATGAGAAACTGGGTAAGAGACAGGACCAGTTTAAAATACAAGCAGCTGGCCTGATGCTTAAAATACGCTGAAGTAGAGCTGTTCTGATGAGCCTAAAAATCCTGCAGCCAGCTCTCAGCCTTACAAGCCTTTAAGCAGTAAAAGCACCCAACTTTTGATTCACTCTGTCTGCTTGTGTTTTAAGAAACTGGCATGACCTCCTATGATAAATGCCCTCTATAACGTACATTTGGATCTTGCCATTCTGGATGGATGCAGGCAAATAAATTCTGTGTTCCTCCACCCTGAATGCTAGCTGCCCGTTCAGAAACACCATTGCTGTCAGTGGGAAAGCAATTCATTCTGCTACAACTAGGCACTGTAATTCCCTCAGCTCCCTTTCCCAGCTTTCAGCTGTGAAACCTCTCTGCCAGCGTTCACTGCACCAGAAACAAGGAGAAAATTTTATCACAAAAGCATCTTTGAACACAGCACAAACTGGGAGTACTGTATTTTGCAAAGTATGTTCAAAGCATTTTGATCTAGCATTTCATGAAAGACATATCCTAGACAATGCAAACCTAAAAATACAGGCTTAGAATCAGTTGTAAAGGTATTTAATAATTTTCCAGTATAAAATTTACTGCACTGACATGTGAGGACACACCATGCAAGGTATGCTGCTATTAACCCCAGTGTGCTGAATGGCAATTGCAAACTCCATTTACTTCATTAAGAACTTCTGTAGGGAATACAAAATGGAGTGGAAGGAGTAGTCTATCATGGCTCTAATGTTAAAAACTAGAGCTTCCCTATTTCTTATTCCAGTATTGCTATTTAAGCTCTCCTGGTCATGCAGAACAGCAGCAAGATCATTTGGATGAATAGTGACAGTGTGTTTTGCTTTCTTCCCCTTTTAGACTTCCTAAAAATGTGCACTCTCTGCTCTTGGCAATATGGATCAGCGACATGTCCTCCAACATTAAGACTTCCTGTGGAGATACAAACATACTTACTAATCTGGCCACCATATCATATTTAGTGCTTGCCAACTCCACTACTGTGATAAGCAAAAGAATAGCACACACCATCAAAGCCTCAAGCCTAAGGAAAAGGACTAGCTTCCATTGCAGGCACCTACTATCCACTCCTACTTAAGGGAAACAAAGAGAAAAGGAGGTAAGAAAATGATGATTTAGCATCTCTAGCACTACCCACTACTGAGGAAAGGCTATGAAGACACCACGCTGAAATCAAGTGGAAAAAAATGATACCATGGAAACTGAACAAAAATAATAATTTGCTGTAACATCTCTATCCTAGACCAGGAAGCCCTTAACCTGCAAATCACCAGATGCTCAGCATATACTGGTGAAGTATCATCACATTTTTGCCTTATTATTCTTTTCCTTACACATCTGTTTCCAGTCATTTTCAGAAACAAAATCCTGCATTGGCTGGATATCTGGCAGGACCAAATACACCTATTACAATGTCTTCAGATTCTGCTTGAAGAGTGCTGATGGTATATACACATTTAAATGTTTGGCAAATCTGAGGATAAAGAAGAAGAAAATAGGAGATAATTAGCAGAGTCTAAGCAATCTCTAAAGGAGGATGGTGGAGAAGCTGAAACAAGGCTCTGAAACAAAGGGACCTACAGGCTGAAGGCAGTAGAGAATGCCCCCCCCGGGAGCCACAGGGTGCAGATACTCAAAATGACCCCAGAGGCTGTGGGGGGCTGGGAGTTCCTGCAGCTTAAGAGCAAAGTGACAGTACTGTAGTAACACACGATTTACCCGTGTTTCCCTTCATTAGGATATAGTGGCACTGAAAGTTGAACGCAGTAGGAAGAGCGAAGTGCTGGCAGCGACGAATCCCATCCCCGACACTCGTTGTGAACCATGAGAAATTACTTAACTGCCTTTTGTTTCATTTCTTCACCTATGGATCTGCAAAAAATGTACTTGCCTCAGTTTCTGGGGGTATTACGTGTGTTATGTTAGACAACAGCGGTAGCGCACTCTGAAGGAGTAACGCACGGCGCCCTGTGCTGCAGGCCTCCCTCCCTCGCACGCAGCTGACAGGCCGCACGCCTGACCCTCTGCCCCAGCAACAGGCCCCAAGCTCAGGCTCCGCCGGGCGCCGCCTGGGGAGCGGGCCCTCAACCAACCGCCCTCAAACACCACCGGTGGGAGCGCCCGGGCCTCTGCCACCCGGGGTCACGGCCGCCCCGCCGCCGCTGTGCGCCCCGGTGCCGCAGGCCCGGGCCCCGGGCTCCACCTAGCGACAGTCCTGCCTCGGGCGGGGAGCCGCGGGACCGGCCCCGGCCCCGGCCCCGGCACTCTGCCCAGGCAGGGGACGGCGACGGGGCACCACCCGCCGCTGCCCGCGTCACGACCCCGCCGACACGACCCCCCTCCACCGCCAGCGCCCGCCCCCCGCGGGGCCGTTACGCCCCCCGCGGGCGGGCGCTGCTCCCGCGCGCGGCCGAAGCTTTTTGGGCGGGGTGGGGCCCCGTAGCCTCGAGGCCGCGCAGGGCCCGGCGGCTGTTGCTATGGCAACAGAGGCGGCTGTAAGCGCCTCGCTGGCGTCACGTGGTCCAGCCCGCCCCGCCTCCTCCGTGCCGCCATCTTGGAAGTTGCGTCAAGATGGTGGCGCCGGCGACTTAAGCTCCGCCTTCCCTCCCTTCGGCGTGTGAGGTGGCGTGATGACGTCATCGCGCTCCCACCACCTGAACCCGGAAGTGCGTCTTCCCTTCGCGGGCGTGCGGGACCGGCGGCTGCGTTAGCGCCGCGCCGGGTCGGCGGCGGGGGGGATGGCGGCTGCCGCGGAGCTGCAGGGGAAGTACCAGAAGCTGGCTCAGGAGTACTCCAAGGTATCAGGTGCCAGAGCCCGTCCCCGATGCTCCGCGGGCGGCGGCTGCCGCCCCCCCTCCAGCCGGTGCCGCCCTCCTCCAGCCGCTCCCTGCGTGCGGGCTGCCGGCCGTTACGCGCCTAACGGCCGCCCCTCTGAGGGGAGGGGGCCTTCCCCGCTCGGCCCGCGGGGCTGCCCGTGCCCTCGCTGAGCGTGCCCTGCCCTGCCCCGCCCCGGTGCCGCCATGGGGCGGCGGGGCCCTGAGCTCCCCCGCCCGGCTTGGCTGCCTTTGGCGCTGTGCTCCAGCCGGAGCTGGGCAGGGCTGAAATGCTGATTTCTGTGGCACCGTGAAGTGTTTGGGGCCCAAGGGCTGCCTCTTCTTGAGGATGAGGTGAAGGCAAACTTGGGCAGGCAGGGGAGGTGCGAGTTTGCAGGTGCTGAGGGAATACAGTATTGCTGAGTGCTGGCTGGGCAAGCCGGTGTGAGGAGGAAGGCAGCCTTGACTGCAAAGCATCCAGCAGGACAAATAACGGGTTCACCTATGCCTGGGAAATGAAACTAGCTTGCTTCTCCACTTCCCAGTCAGGCATGAGGCATAGTTATCTTTCTGGGTGTGAACATTTGTTGAGGTCTTGGTCTTGTATCTTACCCATAGACTCTTGAGTTTGCTTTGACTGATGAACGTGGGACTTCAGCGGTGTTAGTAGTGCTTGCAGTGGTGTTACAGTGTCTTGGAAGTGAAGACACTATTCCAGCCTTGCCTCATGTCTGTTCCCATTCTTCTGCAGCTGCCCTAGGTGACTTTGCTTCCTGTTTCTGGTGCTGCTTAATGGAGTATTTGCAAAGACTTCTGGCCCGTTGTGGAGAATGCCTTTCCTTTCCAAGGTGCTTGAGATGATTTCTCAAATAGTGGAGACTTTCTTAATATAGAACTCTTAATTCTTAGAACTCTTAATTCTTGTTTCCTCACTAAAAGGAAGAGGAGACCATTGGTCTTGAATGGCATAGTTCTTCAATGGCCTTGGGAAAGAAAGCCAGCACTTTGGTTTTGGGTAGCCCAGCATCAGAGTGTTTGGCACAATTGACTGTATTTGACACCTTTCCCTAGATTACAGAACAATGCATCTTTAAATAGTATTCTTCTTGAAACTGCTGTAAAAAAAAATGTAAACAATCTAAATTGTTCACAGATATTTATTTTTTTTAATGCTTCCACAAAATCACTTAAAGAAAACTGAATTTGCTTTGGGGCTTTGTAGGTCACAGAGTTCATATTTCTTGTTGCTTTCTACAGTGGCTCTGCTGTACCTTGGAGATTAAAAATGGCTCAGGATAAGGTAATTGAGGGACTTTGCTGCTTGATTCCTGAATGAAACTTTGAAACGTGGACTTTTGACTACAGCTTCTGAAAGTTCCAGCTGCTGGATCCTCTTTTAGTATCATAGTGTCCAAAAGCTTTCTTTGAACTTCATCTTGCAACTTGAAGTGATGTTGTTCCTTGACAACACCAACCGCCTGTAATGTTTCATTGGTTCTTTGTGGGAACTATTTTTTGGTCTTGTTCCACTTCTTGTGCAACAACTCCAGGGCATTGTGGGATCCCCGTTGCAGATAACTCTCCTTTTTGTGCAAATGATCGGTTGTTCAATTGGCTGTTTATTGTGTGCAGGTGGAAACGGAGAGCAGCCCTGGGAAGCTATTTGCCTGTTCACTTAATTGTGTTGTGGAAGCCAAGGGGAGAGGTAGACAAGAGCTTGATAGGCTCAAGGAGTGCCAAGGGAAGTACCTGCCAAAGGATTGCTTTCCCTCTCAGTTCACAGAGCAGTCCAGAAGAAGGACGTGTGTTTTCAGAGTCTCTTCTTCACCTCCAGTTGCAGCTTCTGGCTCTCTCGCACAACCCTGATGGAAGTAATAGTCAAAAGGCTCTTTCAACTTGTGACGGCCTTTGGAGGATCACACTTCAGCTTGGGTATTTCAATGCAGCACGATTGAGCTGGTTCATTCACTGCACCTGACATGTTCCAGCATTAGTAGCTGTGGCAGAAAAAAAGGCGTAGAAAACTACTGCACTGCTTTTTCTTGCTAGGGAAACCCTGTGGTGCTCTTGCAAGTTTCTTCTCTTGCCTTTGTGATACCTGAGCAGCACAGTGGGAATACTGCAGGGTAAAAGCCTGTCCTTAGCGATGCCAACTGACTCTTGACCTCTCCAAATATATTCAGTCATCAGACTGAAAAGATTAGTCATTGCCGTTTTACATGGAATCTTGCCTTTTATGCATCTGCCAGAGGTATTCCCAAACACTATACAAACCCTTTTAATTTATATCTGCAACAGCTGGACTCAAACATGTCAAAAGAATACAAACTACAATTGAAGAAACCAGGATTCAAGCAATTATCAAGGAATGGGAGGATGGAACTGTCAGTATCCTCATTGCTGCAGGGTAGAGGTACTCTGTGAAGTGACTGGGAAATAGATTTCTTGAGTATCACTCCTCACTGCAGTGATTTTAGCTCAGATTTGTTAACTATATAAGTAAGTTTTAGAGGGCTTTTTCTTCTATGCTTTTTATGCGTTTTCCTGAAGTGTTTGTCAAGCTGTTCTCTCCAGATAATCTGCTGCTACTGGTAATAAGTATTTTTGCATTAGAGTATAGTTAAGCTTTTCTTGAATTGATACAGATTTTGACTTTATTGTGAACCCTGTATATGTTCCAGAACAAGTCATGAACAGTTTTGGAGAGGAGAGGGGAGAGACACAAATAACACTGAATATGAGCAAGAACTTGATTAATCAAGGAAGAAGTTGCAACTTTTCCATATTTGTTCACTATTCTTCAGACCTTATTTATATTTAAGTAACTAATCTTTCAAGATATTTATTGAGTAAGAATTATGTTCTATTTGACAAAAATATTCAGATGATAAAGTAACTTCATGTTTCTTGGCAATTCAGGCTATGAATTGGATACTTTTTTCAACCTGATACCACTACTATCTACCTGAACAGAATAGTTTAAAAAGCATGCATGTCTGGTGCTCTCATAAGAGACTATGATGCTTTATGCACATTCTAATGAGTGGCTTTTGTTTATTCCTTTATCTTGCGTAGTTAATGGCATCTCTTATTTTTCAGCTTCGAGCTCAGAACCAAGTACTGAAAAAAGGGGTTGTAGATGAGCAAGCAAACTCTGCTTCTCTGAAGGTAATCTCTAAAAACTGCTCATGTCAGATGTATTAAGCTGTGACAAAATAGGTAAATGGGAATACCTTTTACTCAAAGTATTGTGATTAAAAGAATAAAGAAGGAGCTTGATTTAGTAAAAAAATTTCTGTTCTGCAACTAGTTTTCGTTGTTCTCTGTAGGTGCTGACTTTGTAAAAGTGGAAGGTTCCTTCTTGATGATTAACTTACAGAATGAAGTACATACTTGAGTGTGATTTGTGGGCAGCTCAAGGAAGTGAAATCTGTTTTTTAGTTTAAAAGCAATACTTTTTGCCTCTTCAGTGTTCAAATAGCGAAGAAAATTTTTTAATGTGTTCTTTTCTTAATGTGATACTTCTTATTAAAAGCCTGTGTGAAAGTAAGTGTGAAAGTTTTAAAATTAAACTTTTTGATCATTCAGGAGCAACTGAAGATGAAGGATCAATCACTGAGAAAACTGCAACAAGAAATGGACAGCTTGACCTTTCGAAATCAGCAACTTGCCAAACGGGTGGAGTTACTTCAAGATGAACTTGCATTAAGTGAAGCTAGGGGCAAGAAGAACAAGGTATGTGCTAAAGGCAAAAAAAACTTGCTTAGCAGATGTCTGCTCCTCACCTGTCAATGTCTTATCTTGATTTCTAGCAGTAGTTGCTTTGTGTCAAGGGTTGAGCTGAATGTTTTTGTCAGAATTTGTGTTATTAACTGATGTTAGTGAAAACAGCCATAAAACAGGTATTAATACATATAACACATGCTAAGTAGTTTTGTACTCTCTAGTGTGTCAGCTAACTGATACTGAATTGCTATCTCCCTTTCCAAATATTTATTAAGTGTTCAAACAGCTGGGAAAGATCTTGGAGCTCTGTGATTAATCTACTGCTATGAAGAAAACTGATCACCCCTCATTTCCTATCCCCACGTCCTTGCTTTGTAATTTTGATGTCGATGGTTGACATCGGCCTATGATTGTAGCTTTTCTAGTTGGCTCTTATGTGAATCTTGTCAAATGCTTTGAAATCTAAATTTTTAGCTAGTATTCCTTATGTTATTTCAGAATGACAGAATAATTTCAGTACTGTGAATTCTCTTTGCCAAAATGCTTCCTGATTAAACCTGGTTATACCATGTTCTGTCTAAGATCATGTCTTCTGCAGGTAATGTCAGAATTCCAGGGGTCGTGTGTCTGGACTTAAATAATTCTCAAGCATCCTTTGCTACCTTCCTCTCATAAGGAAACCACTCTTAATTACTGTAATCTTTTCTTTTTGGTTGGCTCCCAAAATACTGTAGCTATCAAGACTGACATTAAAGAAATCATTCAACTGATTAGTATGATCATCTTCCTTACTTTTTCCCTAAACTCTTGTGCATTTTTTTGCTATCCAGTTTCTTGACAAGGATAGTACCTCTGTCTTACGTTATTCATGCACCATAGTAGATTGTTCTTCAAAACGCAGTTTGACCCTTCTGTTCTTTTTATTTCATGTCATGTAACTTGTCGCTTCACTAGTCGTGTTTCCAAATTTTGAAGGACCTCAGCCTGGCTTGAGTAGCTTTGCCACTGACTTTCTTTCCTGTTCAGCTGCCAGAATGCACAGTTCTATATTTCTTTTTTTTTTTTTAAGAAGTGTTTGTACTATCTCTTAAATATGTTCCCTTTTAGTTTTACACTGAGTATGTACACTGTATTGAACACACCCCCACTAAATTCCATGTCACCCTTACCTTGGAGACTTGCCACTGAGAGACCATGTAAATCACATCTAAAACTATTTAGATTAAGATTCTGATAGATGATCTGTGTCAGACTGCAATCCTTTTGGAAGGAGAACATAACCCGTATCTCGGGTGTTCTAGTTCATAGGCTGACATCAAATGCAGAGGTGGCTTAGCTGTCCTAACTGTCTCAAGCACTTGAAGTTTGGTGTTAAGTTTAAATATAAACAGTCTCCCTTTTGTTTGGTGATGGTGCTACCTTTGTTCAGCAGTGTGGTAGAGCAAAGAAGTGGTGTGGGATTCACTGGTGGTCTCTGAGTCTTTTGGACAAAATGGATGGAAAAATGAGGAAACAGTTGTCAGAGATGTCTATATTCTCAGAGTAGTTGGTGGACAGTAAGTAAGATGTATACTCATGGGTGTCTGTTGGAAATTAGCGATGGGAGGTGTTTTCATATACTTGGGGATGGGCTTTGGGATACCCCCAGAGACTTGGAGATAACGAATGCATTTTCTTTCTTTTAGAAAAGTACAGAATCCTCATCTCAGTTGAGTCAAGAGCAGAAAAGTGTGTTCAATGAAGATCTTCAGAAGAAGATAGAAGAGAATGAACGACTACATATACTTGTGAGTGAAACTCTTTTAGCCTTTCTTTTTAGTTCAGAAAACTGGTCACACGAACAAAGATAAGAAAAAATAAAATGACATCTGAAAACTAGAGGGTTTAGAAGCTTAGTTGTGTGCAAAACAGTAGATTAGATCAGATAGCTTGTTTATAAAGATGTTCACTGGGCAAATGAGAAAGTATTTTGACTTCAGATTCTTAAGACAGCACATGGAATAACTCACGTAATATGCGTTTCTCATTTAGATTATTAGCTTTTGGTGGCACACACTCTACTGAAAATAGCCATATAGTTGGTACTGGGTGGAAACTTCTTTTTAGTTCACTAACTGTTTCAGAATTGCCTTAAAGCTTAAAATGTTTTCTGCAAGTTGCCATAGTTAAGTCAGGAATTACTTTACCAAAATGGAATGCATTTCACTTTGGTTTAGAAAACTTGGGAAAAAACTGAAGTTTAATTTTTCAGGTGTCTACTATTAATCAGCAATATATTTAAGGAATGCTTGGTACTACTAATAAACACAAAGTACTTTGTTCCTGAACTTTTCTCTATAAATATCATCATAAAACTTCTATTTGTCTGAGAACTAGTACTTGTTATTAACCTGGACTGGCTAATTAAATTGGTGTAACTCATAGGACTATAGGTCCCATAGTCAAATGAAGCTTTCTTATGAGCTTTGCTTTTCTTCTTTTAGTTCTTTGAAGCAGATGAGCAGCANATTGGATTGTTTTTAGAGAATAATACCTTTTAAAAAAAAAAAAAAAAGACTTTGATAAAACTCAAAATACTGGGCAACAGCACATTAACATCAAGACTGTGCAGGTCATACCCCTTTTCCTTCTGCTGAGTATGTAACTAGACAATCAATTCCACAGATTCAGCTTTCAGTAAGAGCAGTTTTGTTGCCAAGCTATTTTAAGTAGCTGTGAAGTTGATGAAAGCTTGAAGAATTTATTTGTAGTGGAATGCTATAAAAAGTAAAGAAACTACTGCATTTGTATGAAACAAAGATATGTGAGTTTGTAAAAACTGCTTCTAAAAACAAAGCTTGGGTAAGGTATTCTGAGAC
>VYZW01055921.1:1304-12593 GCA_013401315.1 Balaeniceps rex
CTCCCAGCACACTGCACAGAGTATGCCAGGGCTACCAAGATACATCCCAATAGGAGTGAGTTAGCAGCTAGAGAAATGACATGCATGTTATGAGAGTAAGAAGCATCTTCTACTGAGTAAGGGTATTCAGGAAAGCTTTCTGGTACTTAGAAAATCACTTGGGAGCATTCTTTTCTACAAGGATTTTCCACAGTGTCATTAAAATTTTAACTAACAAGACCCAGGGAAGGGGAATTTTATGTTGAGTATTCTGGCTTTGGCTCATGTTCTTACAGGAACTCAGATACTGTGGAGTGTAGCCCTCCCCCAAGGAGACAGGGAGTTGGTGTTAACACAGAGAGGAGGAGAGACTGGCAGAATTGACACAGTTCTCTGATAAGGTTAGAGGGCTGATGTGCTTTCAGGTCTTGGGTTTTCTTTGGAGCTTTGGTTTTTTCAGTGTTGAAATATTTAGAGAGATTGGATAAATGCTGCTTACGCTTATAACTTTTCTGGTAATAAGCATAGTTTATAGTCTGTGAGCAATAGTCAATGGATAGCTGCTGTTGCTGCAGGAGCTAAAGATTATATTCAAGGTAGTTCAATAGGGGTCTGCCATGCAAACATTCTGGGTGGAGGGGAGAGTCTCAAGCATTGGCATATGTACTCTCACATAGTTGCAAGGGCAAATTTAAGGGCTGGTGCCACATTAGTGGGGAGAAGTCTCTGTTGGAAAGTGCAAGTGTAAAGAGAGCTCTGAAAACTAATTGTGATTCAGCAAATATTCGTACTGGTTACAGTAACATACAAATCTTTAGTTTTAATCAGCAGACCTTAGTTCAAAGCCTGTTCCTTCTAAAACTTGGAAGATGTTAACAGCAGAGTAAGGACAGTCCTTTTTTAATTACAGAACTCTAGTTAAAAGGACATTATCACACTTCTATGAGATACATATAAATTACTTTGGAGCACAAAACATTTAAAGAAGTTGCACAGTTTTTAACGTTTGATGTGACCATTTACACGATTCTCACGCTGCCATCTTACGGGACAGTATTGCTAGAACTGAATGATTAAGGAAGGGAGCTTGTTTGACTGACTCTAATGTATATGAAAGTGACTTGAACTTACTGATGCCCCCGCCGCCCCCGCTTCTAAGCTGGAGTCAGTGCATGCAAACAGGATGAGGGAAGACCCAAATTCAGATCTTTTCTGTATTGAGGGTGTCCAGATAGATTACTCCCTTTTCCCAGAATGCCCAATACCTGATGTCTAGTGGGTGGGGTTGCAGAGTTCTGGGCTCATTGCTAATTCATATTCATAGTATGCAAAATGGACCAGTAATGAAAGAGAAACTGAGAGCATCCCATCTCTGGATTGTCACTAAATCGTTGATTTGAGTATGTGTATTAGCTTCAGAATAGCCAGCTTTGAATTCTTCTACATAAGGAGACTTGAAATTGAATCCTACACAAAGGATTCATACTGTTCTTTCTTCATCATAAATGGCAGGTGTCTTTTGACACACAGTGTGTGTCAGGTCAGTAATCTGCAGTGTACAGCTTATAACAGGTTAAAACATTTTCATTTTTGTTCAGGTTGTATAAACGTTTGGTTTTGGCTCCTTGAGAAAAAAAATTATTGATCTGTGTCATGTTAGATATGACTATGATGAAAATAACATTAAAAGCTGCTTACCTGTGCTTCCTCTGCATGTATTTTTTAGGCTCACTTAGAGATGCTACAGCTAGTTTGATTTTCTTAAGATTTCCACCAAGAGAGTTTTCAACTCTGATGTTACTGGTACCTATTTAGAGTCCTTGGTTTACCTAAAGCAGAGAATGTGGCTTTCTGAGTCAAAATGAAGTCCTAGACCCACTCTCTCAGTGACCCAGTTTGTCCCTTCCTTTATTTCAGTCTCATATGGTTCTTACTGTGTCACTGAGTTTTTAAGACACATGTATAAATGCAAGCATCATAGACTAATGGAACAGAGCAAAATTCTATTATAATAAATATAATCTCTTGAAATCACTTGAAGGTCACATTTTCATTCAGTGAAAGGAAGTCTGTGATGTGGTACCACTTAGCAATACTTAAAGGAGAACAGTTCCAACCATTCTTCAGAGCACTGACATTGTTTCAGTGCTAGTATGCATTAAAAAAAAATAAAGGAAGAAACATTTCATTCACTCTGGGAAAAAAGCCAACCAAAAAAATCCCCCAAACCGAACAGTAATTTTTCTTTCTGATACCTTTATTGTTACTATGAGGAGGATAAAGAGATTTAAACTTCTGGGTGAAAGAGAAGTGTTTCACACTCAGTTATGATGATTGTTTCTCGTAGATCTGATTTATTTGCATCTTAGATATCAAATGCTTTAAGTTCAAATGGCTGCAATTCATTATTTTAAAAATATATTTCTAGTTTCAGGCCTTTTGTATTTTCAGGTTTTTGCAAATCTGAGAAATACAACTTCATGTCTCTTTAACACTATGGAAACACTGGACTTTATCATAAAGATTGACTGGTTTTACATTCAAACAACCAGCTTATACATGAGGGAAAAAATTAGCATAAAGTTGTCCTGATGTAGTACATAGGATAAACATTAGGGCCATTGGTTATAAACCTACTTAATGTTATCAGTGGTCATGTTTTCATTTTAGAAAAGGGCTCAGGCATTTCAAATGTATTCAAATACTATGCCTTAGGTTTATATTGGTATTAAATAATCCCCTGAATACAGTACAAATATAATATCAAACTTCTGTCAAATGCTAACGACCAAAGAAAGGAATGGCAGTTTTTAAACATCTGGTCCTCAACCCCAAGGCAGTGACTTTTTTTTTGGTTTTGGTCTGATGGAAGAAAACAAAGGAATATCTCAATCCACTTTAGCAGTAACAAAAGAAGACAAGTGATGTGATGTGATTCAGTCATGTGGCTGCCTCTTTGGGTTCAGCAGCCAAGAAGTGCTCAGAGTGACTGCTGGGCAAAGAGACAGGCTCTTGTATGAAGGACTCCATAGTAAAATTCCCTGTGACTTCCATGGACTGTCACTGGGCCTATATGAACCAATCCCTAACTATCATTGTTCCTGATCATTCCTGGTATTTTCATTTTGAAAAAAAAATTGTTGTGAATGGACAGTTGAAATGCCAACAGAAATTTGCAAAGTAGCAGTGGTGATTTTCTTCTGCTACAGAAAAGATAGACTGCAGTTAGTCTCCAGTTCTGAGCCTTTTTCTGAACCTTTTGCTGGAAGGTTTTGTCTGAACCTTTGACGTATAGCATTAAGTCTTTCAGCCACACCTTAAGTGAACCTTATCTAAGTACTGACAGGCTTTCTAACGTACTTCTCAGTGTAGTTTCTAGGCATACAACAAGGACATTAAATTAGCAAAATTGGAAAATGAGCATGAGTGATTTTTAGATGTAATCAGTTATACCATGGCTGCTTGTTGTTGAGGTATGTGCAATGCAGATGCGGCAGAAAAGGGATAAAGGGCATGTGGTGCTCAGGAAGGGGTGGCCTGCTTTGAAGCCTTGTAAAGGCAGTTCACAAATGAATTGAAATATTGTAGTAGCAGTATCTTTGAGAGGTCACATATTCTTGCTGTGATCCACTCAAGCTTTAGCCTTTGAAATGTACAGTTTTGTTTCTTTTTGAAATGTTTTCTATAGCCTTCTCAGTAATTACATGATAGTGGATGTATGCTCTTTCCACACTACCTTCTCACATGCTCGATAAGGTATGTACCACTGTCTGGGTTCACCCAGCACACTGTTTAACCACCACTACTGTAAACCCATTACCAGCATTTGTGGGTGTGTAGCTTGACATAGTGCAATTTTTTCAGAGCAGATGATGAAGATGCATGATCCCTATTTCAGGCCGCTATAGAGAGCGGGATACGCACATGGCTTCTGGAGGAAAAAGATCTTTGTTTGGTGGCTTTATTTTTTGCCAGAGTTGATCATTTGAGGCAAATGTGAGGCCACCCCCTCCTGCAGTGGCCTTTGTAGGGACCTGTGAGCAGTTACTGCAAGCCTGGACAAGGCCACTGACCTGTCCCTAACCGATCACTGAAGTCCAAGGAAGAAATAATTAAAGGAGTGGAGAAGGATGATTTCTAGATGCAGAGAAGTGAACAGGCTCTCCTAGAAACCCCTAGGCCCCAAATCTGCCTCCACTGACCCTGTTGCTCACACCCAGCCTGCAAAGGAGATGCTGCAACTCCTGACACCTCTGATGCTGTGGCAGCTGCAGAGGCTGGTGCTGCACATGCAGCAGCCTCCGTCTCTCCCAGCCAGCACTTCCTAGGTGCAGCTAAACTCTGTACCTGGACTGCTGTCTGATTTCCCTCCTTTTCCCTTAGAGGCCTAATACTGGCCAAAGTATTTACCAGCAATTTATTTATTACTCTTCCATCCACCTGCTCTTTAGCTAATTGCTATCTTAGTAGGCTGGGCACTGAGTTCATAGGGTCAGCAAGTTATGTAGCCAGCCTTGGCTGGGTACGGGAGAGGAAAAGGGGTAACTTTAATCCAGAATTATTAGCACATATTCATTCTCACTCTCATTTACAAGCCCCTTTATTGCTGATTTTCAGTTAAGTCCCAACACAGAAATTAAAGCTCCAAGGGGGGATTTTGAATAAGAGCGAGGTAGAGGAGTTAAGTGTTGTCCTGCTCATGTTCCTGGCAGAGAAGCACAAAACAGTGGAGGGAGAGTGCCACAAAACAGCGGAGGGAGAGTGCATGGACAGGACACCAGCCTGGTGCTGTGACTACACAGTAGGTAAGAGTCCTGTTCCCTGTTTGACTTGGGAACTCATTTCTGCAGCTTCCATTTTCCTTCCATTCAATGTTCATGACCATGTGCTGAGCTAGATCAGAGAAATCATCAGGCAAAAAATGAACCTAATTTAAAAAAGAAAAAAAGCAAAAAAGAAACAATTAACCAGGTTCTAGCAGATCAGCAAGATCAGCTGTACAAATGTTGGTGCAGGGAAAAGAGGAGGAAGCAAAGAGGTAGGGCAACTGTATTCAGTAACAGTGTGAATCTATGCTGGCTTAAGCTGTGTGACCTTGACCTGGCTTAGACTATTGCACATCATATTCATGCTTGAGATGAGATTTCTGTGCTCTGATTTTAGATTTGTGGGTGGGATTTAGTCTTGGGCTTCAGTGAGTGGTCATGCCTAGGACTCAGGTTTAACAATGGCAACAGGATAGGTTTAGGCATAAGCCCTAGGTCTCTCATTTATGCAATGTAAAAATACCTTTATCCTAACATTTTCAGGAAATGTTTCTCTTTCGGTTTTGCTAGCACTTTAGCGAGTGCTTAGGCATTTTACTGAGGACAACTTAGTTTTGAAAGCTGTTACTGTACACTAAAGAACCTGCAGTTCTATGCTAAGAGGGCAGTGTAATTATTGGTAGTTCGAAATTTATCATAGAATCAAAAAATACTTCAGGCTGAATGGCACCTCTGGTGCTCATCTAACCCAGCCCAGCTCCCTGACTGAAGAAGGGCCAGCCGCAAAGCTAGATCTGTTAATTTCCTTTTCAGTTACTTGCTATTTATCTGTTGCAAATTAGAGTATCTTCTTACCAGTCTATCACTACTTTTAAAGAAGTGAAATTAAAGCTCAGTTTTCAGTCCCCCTGCTGCTCCAGTAATATCATACACTTCTGTTCCAAGAACCATACGCAGGAGGCAAGCCAGGACAAGCATCCAGTGTGGAAGTGTCCAGTGAGCTGAGAGACAGGCATGTTGTAAAAATAATGACCAGAGAGGGAACCCCTGATAACTGAGTTCTGCCGTACAGGTGAACCATCTCCATAAAAAGTTGAGAGAGTGTGGCGGTTTCTCTTTTGGATTATTTCTTTAGCAGTTCTGCTTTGCTTTCTGCTGCAGTACTGCAGTCTGACATCTGCATCCTGCAGGACACTGCAATTCACCAGCCTGTTATTAAAGCTGACTAGAGGTTAAAACTGACTGAGAGTTTTTAGAAACATTTTTGATGAAAAATGACTATTCATATAAAACAACTCCTATTACAAGAAGACAGTGGTTTCAATGAAATTTTATTTGGAAGAGGTTTCTTCTCAGCCTTAGGCTGATCCAAAGCAGAGATCGCTGGCAACACCGCCATACCTCCTCCCTGCCTCAAACCAGCACAATGCCAGTCCCCCATCTCCAAATTCTGCTGAGTTGTCTGATTCTGGGAGGGGAAGGACTGAAAAATGAAAACTGTCCTTCCTGTCCAGATGGGACATTTTGTTTGATAAGAGGACAACCTCAAATCTGGTCTGTTTTGAAAGAGCTTTGACTTTCTTCTTTAGTATTTGGGATATGAGAAGAAAAGGCAGTAATTTTTTTCCAGATCTAATGGTATTTTTATCATAGAAATCTTGCTTTTACTTTTTAAATGAAAAACTTTAAAGATCACGTATTTATTCTCATGCAGGATGGCAACTTTTGTTACTTCTCAGTTCCATGGGAAAATGTTAGTTTCCCTTAATCTGAACATGCGGGTGCCAGGCATAAAGTTTGCAGTACTAGTAAGACCTTTTTTTCCTTCAGTCTTTGCTAATAGATACATTTCCTGTTAAGGTTTGTACTGCAGATGATTTCAACCGATTCTTATTTTGAAATTCCATTTCACACTGGCTGTGTTTTGTCTGTTCATTGTACCTTTATCACCTATCTCACAATTCAGGGAATTTTCTGAGATGTCTTGATCTGTATATTAACACAACCCTTCCAAATACCAGCTAATGACAAATCAAGTCTTGTGTTAAGGACTTCTGTATTTGCATTCATGGGAACAAATTCTTTTTTTTTTCTGGAACTGGAGCTGCAAAAGCATATAGGATTGATTTGTAGGGTAGAATTTATTCTCCTGAATCCCCTTGTCAAAGAGTTCAGTAAGTTTTTATTGAGAGTCCTACACTACAGTGTATCAAAAAACCCTGAAGGGAAAACATGGTGAAAATGTTAAATTTTCTAAGAGGTATTTTATTCACTGTCTCTCTCCAACAGGAATTTCTTAATTACCTTATTTTCTGCAGAAAAGCAGGTCTTGACACTGGTGCTATGAGAACCCCGTGGCACCAGATCTACCTCTGTGGATCTGTGTCAGGATCACAGGGATGAAGGAAACTGGTCCCTGTCACTACCTTTATTGCCAAGGAGGTAGTTTGTCATATTTCTGTGGGCTTTTGCTGGCTCTTCAGGGCAGCTCAATGAATAGCAAAGTGTATGTGAAAGTTTCAGAGTTTAAAAGTATATCCAGTCTTTTCCTTAAATGCTTTAGCTGCCTTAGGGCACTAAGAAACCACTTACATTTCAATGCCTGACAAAAATAATCATGACACATGGAAAGAGGAAAGCTATGAACTGGTGCAAAAAAAGAGAATAATATTGCAGTTCTGGTTTGCATGCTTATAGCCATATGCATTATGCAGTGATACTATGCAGAATGATAAAATGCTGCTCGCTGGTGAAAACTTAAAGTGTTGTATGTGTGTATTTCAGCAAGAGAGAAGAAAGACATTTTCTGTAATAGTTCCCATACCTGAAGCCTTTTTGCGGCACCAGCCATGGTATGCTAACATAGTTAGAGTAGTTACTTGCTTGGCATGCTATTTGGTCTGTTATTGCAATGGAGTACTATAGTATTTTTGTAAGAAGGAGTTGGAAGTATTTCAGTTTACTTTCGAATATTTTAAGGTCAACACTAACTGCATTTTTCCATCAATAACACAAGGAAATATGCCTCACTCCAATAATCAGCACTTGTTCTGTGCATTCCAAATTTAAAACAGCCAACGAGGAAAATAACCAACACACCTACCCAGCATAAATTAAATATGCCAACAGGTGAACTGAACTCAAATTTTATGTAGTTTTATGCAAATATTTGGTTTGCTTTTAAATAAAACGTGAACAGTTACTCTTGTAATGGGTAGCAGCACTTAATGAGAGACACACCTTTGACAGTATTTATTATAATAATGATTAGTTGTCTGAGATCTGTTGGGGGTGTTGACAATACTTCTGCTAGTTTTCAAAGGTAGGCCATTGACTGTAGGAGCGGAAGGTCATCCAGTCTCTCTCTGGGAAATGTGTCTACTACTGAGAGCCAGCCGCAGAAGGATTGTACATTAAATTAAAAATCCTAATTTAACATTGCATTCTTGATTCTAGTTGAGCAGAGCTAAACATGAGTTCAAATGCCATTGCTATGATATGTTTACTGCCTTGCTTAAAAGTCATATACTTAAATGCTTTGTTTCGTAGGGGCTTACAGGAGTAATGTGCAAATAACATTTCTGAGAGATATGACACCAGGATCAAAGTTAACTTGGTATTTTCTCAGGGCTTACTCATAGAGGATTTGGGTATATCTTAGGTAATCTGGTTACGTCAGGAAGTTGAAGCAGGAGCTTCCAGGGCAGAACAATATATTATATTTGGTTTAAGACTTCCAGGCACAAAATATTTAGTGTCATTTCCCAAGAGAAAGTTGTTACCCAAACAAAACTTTGGACAGACTCTGATTTGGCAGTTTGGCAGTTGACTTAGGGCTGGTGAAATGACTTACCTGATCTCAGCAGAATGCTTACTCTACCTCAAACATACTCTTAGAGTGTATGTCATATTATGTATTATCAGGGATAATTAATATACTAGAAATCATAAAATTACCAGCTTGGTCATGAGGGTAAGTAGGAAAGAACTTACCTCTGCTTAGAAAAGCAAGGAGAGTTAGTATGGAATTAGCTAATTCTGGCAATTATTTTATCAAGCACAACTTCTCTTCAAGATCTAGATATATGCCATGTAACTCCCATTTTAGGACTAGCAACTTTTGTAGATCACTAATTCACAGAACTTTCTCTGTCCCTGGTGCTCTTGAAGACATGCCTCTGCAGCATATCTCCAGAGCAAAACTTGTAAAATATCATTATTTCTTGTATTTGGTCAGGATAATCATGGCATGGAGTGTAAATTACACAGTGGTTCTTGATTTTGTGAGGTTTGGTTATAAATCAGATGGTGCAGATCAATACAGAACAGGACTGGGGAGAGGTCTCATTGATTATATGAATTGGAAAAATGTCAAGTGCTGAACGTATGGTAGACACGTCCCGTAAGAATGGATGTTGTAGCAGAACACTGCTGAAGGATAGCACATATTCAGCAACTCTGATTTGGTGGTCAGCATATTTATTTTACACCACTTTCACCATGATGAAAATTTACCTGAGGAACATGTAAGAGACCATCTCAAGTTGTAAAAACATGGGTTAAATACTTCAGCTTGCTGAAACAAACAAACAAACAGTCCTGAGCAATGTCAGCCACCGTTTTCAGCTCATGGTAGGAAGCGGTATGAGTAAGATCACTGATTTCTTTTGTCTTCTCCAGCCAAACAAATCAGGCACCTTTTGTATGACTAGTTTCCTGTTAAAGGCATTTGAAAGCCCAAAATGAAGCTGAAACTTGTGCCTTTGGGATTCCTTCTTGGATGTGTTGCCTCTATACACCTTGCATATCTTTTCATATTATGAGAATCATGAGTTAGGAATTAACTATTTACCTGTATGATTTTTTGAAAACTTCTCTGGCTGTAAAAATCATACTATTAGACTGGAGAACACCCCCAAATAACTTCTGATACAGAACTTAGCCAATGGACCTTAGCACTTGGAGGGAGAAGCATGATCATAGACTACTGTTTTCCTGTGAGGCATAAGAGGTCCATCCCTTCTGAGTACAGCAGCAAAGCCAGCAACTCCTAAATAGCATGGGGAGGTTGCTGTGAGCTTTTTAAATGTGCACATAAAGCTAAATTTCAGTGATGGGAAAATAGCATCTGGACTTGGAAGAGGAGGCTTAAACAAATATTCCAAGCATGCCAGAGCTCTGTTCATTACAAGCTGCTGCAGTGAAGCTATGTGTGCTGGTGTTCCAGCCATCTTCATCTGAGCTATTAAATACCTCACACCACCTTGGTTATGCAGCTTTATAATGTATAGTTTGTGTGCTAACAAGAAGTCCAATGCTATTTCCTCACTGTCCAGGATGGCCTTGATGATGAATCCTGTTCATTCATGTGTACCCCTGCATGTTTGGGTTTTTTTGAACCTGCTGTGAATTACTGGCCATTTGTCAACATTCAATTTTATTCACCATATGTCAGACCATTTGCAGAGCAATTTCAAATCCTTATGCAATCTGTTTGCAGCTGTCTTGGGGCTCAGCATTTCACTTTTTCCATCAACACTCCATGGACATTACCTACATAGAAAACAACAAGGGCTTCAGTTCTTGTCCCATTCGAGACCTATTTTAATACTTGGCCCAGCTAGAAGAGGTCCTTCAGTATCGTGCTGTCTTCTGTTTTGTGAACCGTTACCTTACCTAGTCTTTTAACTGGGATCCTCACTACTGAGTGTTGTGCAGAAGCTTGGCAGAAAGTGAAACTTTCAAATTTAAATATTCTTTGCTATTAGGTGAGCTGTTTGTCTCAGTAGTACTAGCAGGGATGTAATTTCCTGTTTGTCTTTTATTTAAACCTGTTCCTAAGGTTTTGTTTAAGCCCTACCAAAAGAAATACATTCCAAATCACAGCAAATGGCTTTTTTAAAAGTGTTAATTATAAGCACTAACATCTGAATTAAACTACACATATATGTGTCTGTGGCTGAAGAGATGAATTAGAAGCAGAAATAGTGAGTTTTCTTTAGGTATATTACGAGAATAAATCCAAATTGCTGGTAGCAAAATATTATTGTTGTTGATAGAAATTCTGTTTAAAAGTATTGTAGTGTTCTTCAGAACTCTTAAGCATCACAGGTGACCATGGATAGTCCTGCTCCCAGAGAAAGAAAGGGCAGGTTATCCACTCCTTTCAAAAGAAGTCTTTACTGAATAGTGTTTTAGAGAACTGTTTGAGGGAAGATTGTACTGCATTAAAAACAAAATGGTGCAGGCCTGTGGTTTACCTGAAACATTTAAATTATGGCTGTTTAGAAGAGTGGACTGGCCATTTGTTCCAGTCATCTGCAAGCTTTTCTGTGTGCTAGAATACGCTGTCTAATCAAGAAAGACTAATCTCAGCTTCCAACCATGTTATGCATATACACCACCCCCAGTAAAATTGTACTCTCCCTTTTCCCCCATGTTTCATCCCAAGCTGGTAATTTGGAATTAAAATGTAGTGAAAAAATACAGGATGAGGATGACTAGAAAAAGGAAGTCAGAGAAAACCTTTTTGGGCATCAGCTTC
>VYZW01055927.1:8973-35197 GCA_013401315.1 Balaeniceps rex
GCAGCTGTCTTTGCAGGTGTTTGTGATGTCGTAAGACCCAAGTGGAGTATAGGTCCAGAGATGGCCCCTAGCTTGACCATGGTCTTGTGATGTCACCGTAGATATGGATTTTAAAGGTCACATTCTTTTCTCGGATGAATACATCGTTCCCATTGATTCACCTGCTGTTTCTGCAAACTCAGTATTACTGATGACATTAATTATGTTAATATTCAAAGGGTTCTTAGCATGAGCTCAAGCTTTTCTGACATGCTAATTTTTGAGATCCATTTAAAATGCAGGGAAGATGGGGAGGAGTTGAGCGTTGTTGCACTGGAAAAGAGAAAATAGTTTTCTTTGTGCAATTCATGCTTCTGAGATGGTCCTGCAAGCAATGATGAGTTCTTCTAAGTTATTGATTGTTTTACTACCTAGGATGTAAAGCAATTTCCAGGTGTGATTGCATGTTGTTTTTCCTGCTGAGGCATTGGTATAAAGGAATTCTGTCAAGCCTATTCAGAGAAGCCAAAGAAAAGCCTAAAAAACATAGGCAGCAGAAGCAGCATAAAACCACTACATTGCTTCAGATTGCTTTTATTTTGGCACTGTTATCTGGTTCTAGGAACCATTTTAACATCTGTTTCTAGAGGAAACAAAACACATTTCTAATAGTAGCAAACAAAGCACTTCCTCAGATCTGGCACAGAAAGCAGCTTGCTCCCTCTGACGGGAGAACCTGCCCCATAAGCTGGTGATTTGTGTGTGTAGATTTGATTTGGAGCTTATTCCCACTTTAAACAACATTGTACCACAAGTGCATTTTGGTTTTTGCTTTAACTTTCATTGTTAGGGATCTCAAATCGTAGGTATTTTCTTTCAGAGCCTAGAAGTGGTTAGTCTTTTTAGGTTGAGTTTAGTTCCTAGAGAAGTGCCCAGCACGCGCTCCGGAAGCATTGTCTAGTGGCCTTTGCTGGTACGTCGGGGTAAAAGGCAGACTTCTCTGCTGCTGCAGGCAGGAGCTGCTGGGGTATGTCACATACTGTTGCTTTTGTCTGAAGAAATCACAGGTTGCTTGCAAATGCCTAAATTGGTTGCTATTACTCAGCAGTGACAAAAATTGCTGGAATTTGTAAGATAGTTAAGCTTCTACAAGATTAGACTCATCTGGACAGAGAGGTAAATCTTGAAACAATAGTGTCTACATCTGTCCCTAGTTCAGCTGTTTGCAAGCCACTGTAATTTATTCTTTTTTACCTTTTTCCCTCCTGATGACCCTTAGCTTCATCTCAGTAGGTCTGTAACTCTTTCCTTCAAAATGTACATCCATCTGTTTCTTGCTCCTTTGGTTTGAGGAAGAGAGGAAAAGTCAGTGAAATGGAAGTCTGGCTTAGTTTGCAATATTATTCTTCAGTGTATTACTGAAGAAACAAAACACATTTTCCCACCCTGCCTGCCCATGCTGGACACTTCTCTTTCCAGAGTCTAAGGAGCTCTCCATCTTCATTGTTCATTGTTTTTGTACAAGTACATGCTTTTGTTAAGCCTACTACAGGTGTCACCAATTCTGATTTAAATATTTAAGATTTGGAGCGATTTCACCCTGAATATTTTCAGACAGTAAATTGACAAGAGTGAAAAATAAATGTAAACTAACTGAAAGCAAACTGTGCCTTATTCTGCTACGTGACGTCACTAGGATGCTATGGAGTAGAGATGTACGTTAATTGTCCAATTTGATTAAAATAGTGAATAAGAATTGTATTATTCAACCTAACCTCTTTGAAAGGCACAGATGTTAAACTGGATAGTCTGCATAAAATTTTTATTAGCAAATGTTGGACACGGTTTTACTGCATTTCCAGAGTATGCCAAGTTAAATGGCTTCTGTATTTCTTTAGTTTGATTAGCATCTCTTTGCAGCTGATCTGACTACGAATTGACCTATGCTGCATTTTTGTTGTAGACTTTTGCAGCGTGCCTCAACGTGAGCCCTGCTAAGATAATATATATTAAGAGGTTCAAGCAGGAAATACTTTCATGGTGGGAACATAGCTCATCTTCAAAACAGTTACCGAAGGTGCAGAGAGTGTCTTTGTTAAGTTCTTACAGGGAGAGTGTGACATGTAGCAATGAATACTGTAGCTTAACAACAGGACCAACCTTGCTGCATAGCAGAAATGATCTGGGGTCTACTTTATATAATATAATGTAGCAATATTAACTTATGTCCTATTAGCATCATTTTCTATTACAATCAAGGTAAGGTTTACATGGTGTTCAGTAGTATGTGTGACTGTCTTTCCAACTACAGGCCAAGAACAGCTAAATCCAGGACTGTCTGATGTTAGATGAAAATGTGGTGATATAAGATCCGTATAGACGACATCTGCAAGCAAGGGTGTAAAGGGGAAAGTAATAAGGGAAGTACAAAGTATACGAGTATATGATATTGTGTTGGTTTTTTTGCTGTGATGCTATAGCTGTTAAATATATCCCTCTGATTACATAATTTGCTGTGAAATTACTTTGTTGGTTGCTGAAGACTTTTGCTGCATTTTGTCATGTGGTTCACATTAATCTGTGGATCTCCCTGGCTTCTGTTGCACAGCAATTTGTTCTGTGCAAGAGACTTTAAAAGCAGGCTCTTTTACAGTGAGTACAGGAGTGTCAAGAGCGCTTTGAAGGGATAATTGGCTTCCTTCCATTTGAGGATTTAATAGAGCACCTTTCCAGTACCCAGCACCTCCCATCATTTGGAGAAGCACAGTAACCCATATCTTGTGCGTCACACCAGGAAAGTTGGGTTATAATAGCAGAGTTTTAAAAAATACCTGCTCTTGTAAGAGCTATCATAGCACACTTTCTGGCTAATCTGGAACCCAAGAGAGTGTGCTGCTGTCTGAAAGCAGGAGAAGTTGACAGTGCTATACCCAAAGGCTCCAGTAATGTTTGAGGAATAGCTTCCATTTTGTGTGTTTGTTTTGGTACTTCTGTTACTAGACAGAATGGATGGATGCTCATTCAGTTCCCTCAGTTACAATTTTGCACTGAATTTGAGCCTTACGCGAGGAGGAAAGACTCCTTTTCTCTTAACACACTGGCAACATGTATACTTGTGGTTTATTGAACACCAAAGACAGCAGCATTTCTCTTGAGTGTGAACAGAGTGAATTCAGGGACCTGATTCGGCAGAATGTCTGTGCATATGCTTAAATTTAAGCACACAATTAAGAGTTCTGTGGAAGAGGGATTTAGGAGTTGTAATAAAAAATGAGATTAGAGATTGGAAAGATTAGAGGAGGAATGGCATGGGTGGAGTAGAAGAATAAGGCTGTTTGGGTGGTCTATTTCGTAGTCCTGTAGTTTGGTACTTATTTTGCGTAACTTATTTTGGTCCTTACTCCTCAGACTGGATTGAAACAACTGAGTTGCAAATATTCTTCTGGGAAAATAAATCTGATAAAAATATAATCCCTAAAGGTTGATCTTATCTGTAACATTCTTTAAAGTAACATGCTTGCCCATGTCATGAGTGCCTGGTGGTGTGTGCTTTTCATGACAGACAATGTAAAATCAGGAGTGAAAGTTGGGCAGTTCAGATCACAAGCTTTTCTGGGTCTGCAAACAGAATGTAAGTCTGAATTGTTTCAGGGCTTTCAGCTCCACCTTTTCCACCTTCTTTCAGTCATTTATCCCGTAGGACAATTCTTATTAACATGTAATTGTTGAGTTCCTGTTTGCACCTGTCATGTAGTGAACTGTTCTTAATGTTGCATTTCATGTACAAAAAAAAAAAGCTGGCAAAGATGATGACAGACCTTCCCTTCCAGGAGTGGTTATGAACATTAGGCTTGCTTTTATTATGAAAGATAAGAGTGCAGCAGTTCCTAAGGTTTTAGAATGGTGTAGACAGCAAGGAATAAAATGAAAAACGGACCATTTTAATGGAACAAATGACACCTACTCTTTGCTGCAGTCTTTGAGATATTCAAAAAGTGCTAAACGTTACAACATACAAATAATAGTCAGGGAGATAGGGGCAGAACTTCTTTAACTCCATGCTACTTTAATGATTAATTTTGTTTGTACTCATTCTCTTCCTTCACGGTTATTCTTAATGACCAGTGTGGTAATACATGTGAATCTTTTGCAATGCTAAAGCACTTAAAGATAAGTATGTATATTTTGATTTGTTTGAAAGAAGAGATGTCTATGACAGATACAAAAAAGAAAGAATTTCTGTTCTGAGATCAGAGGTATTCAAGACAACAAAACTTGGGTTTAGAAATGCACAAACCATTTCCCTTCATCAGGTTAAGCAAAGTAGGTCTGTGAAGAAGCTAATTCATGTGATGTATATAAAGCAAGTCAAATTCCAGCTACTACAAAGCTTTTATGTAAGACTTTGCTGACCCAATAAGTGGTGAAATATAAATAGATCAACAGTACACCCTTCCTTCTGCTGTTCTACCTAATGCTTCCTTGCCTTTGGATTGAAGAGTATTTGATCTAATGAGTCTTAAATCAGACATTGTTTCCTACAAAAAACCCCAAAATCCAGGAGAATGAAAATTTAATGGTGTAAGATCGTTCTTGTGATTTTAGAATGAGAAGCTGAATTAGGAATATACTATTGTTCTTCCTTTTTTTTCATATATATGTTAACTTCACAAAGCTGTAACTGCCTGGCGCTCTACTTGCTCTCCTTAGCTACCCCTGCCAGGTGGCTTGACATGAGCCTCTTCAAAAAGAATAATTGTGTTAAACCTATATTAATTTACTTTCTCCTTTTCAATAATACTTAAAATGCCCTCTTCATCCTGCCTGCAGATCTCCACTGCTGCTTGGAAGATGGAGCACTTTTTATTTTTAGTAACAATCTCTCTCATGCTGGGATGGAAGAATCTTAAACCAATTAAACACATTAGAAGATAACAGTGTGTGTGGGTTTGGTTCAAGATCTCCATTTTCTTCACTCTGGGGTATGTCCTAATACCAACCTTTCTATCTAAGATGACAGAAATAGTGTGATAAGCTGCTAACTAGGTAAGCAGTACTGCTGCTGCTTTGTCAGGTATTCCCTTGCCAAAATATCACTTGCGATGGGTTTTGCCTTTTTTTTTTTTAATTCCATTACAGTTAAGTTTTATAAATGATCTCGATTTTGACTTAGGAAATTTTTTTCAGATGCCTGTTTCTTTTTAAACATTTATTTTTTTTAAAAGAATGAATCTCTTGAGCATCAAGTGTTTTTTCCAATAGAAGAGGATTGTGTGTGTGCACTTTCAAGATTTGATGATTTGTTCTTCCCTTTTAATAATGCTTAGTTACTGGGAAAAAACTTAAGAACTGGCTAGAGTATTCTGATCCCTTAAAATACGTCTGGATCCACATATTTTAACTCTGTGTATACACTCTGAATAGCAGGTTGATTTCATTTTTTTATTTGCAGAAGTTGGAAAAGCATGTCCTGAACCTGCATGTGCTTCTGTCTAGGCCAGAAAGCCTTTGGCTACACTGACACTAAACCTTTATTCATTTGATACGGAATTTACGTGGGTTAACAATGCCCAGATTGTTTAAATACAAGATATTTTCTCCGAACTGTGGCATGCATTGCTGACCTGCATCATCAGGGAGCTTTTTATTTATTCTTCATCTTTAATTTGACAGTCAGAATACAAAGCATGGGCCAGGCTGTCCTGCATGGATTTACTCTTACAGTGGAACATCAATACAGAATAAAGTCTGATAGCACTTTACAGAAGTCTAATGCCCCAAATGTTAACATATCTAGCATTGTCCAGCATGGCAACATAACTTGTATCATCTCTCTTGGACTGGATTGAGAGGTGACAGAGGTCAGTAGTCTACAATAGTGTTTTCTCTCACCAGAAATAGTAGGTCACTATCACTCTATAACTAAGTATTTCAAGGAAGGATAATAATTAAGCTGTGAGGCTACGTATACTCTTTGAAGGGCACTTCTAATGTAATACTTTTGAAAATGGCAAATGTGATTTCAGAGTACGCCAAAAATTGATAAGGGAAGAGGGACAGGAAGGTAAGGCAAGGCATGGCAAGGAAAAAGGAAGATGGTCTGTTAGTTAGAGTACTGGTATAGCACTTGGGAAGCTGGATCAGTTCCTGTGCAATGCCGGGTTTGCTGTTCTGGTTAGTGTTTCATCTCCAGTTCAGAGGTCCTTGTCTATTGCTCAGTTTGGCACTACACAGCCTATGGCCAGACCTGTGAGCTCATAATTCCCACTGATATTGATAGTGAACAAATAGCAAGTAAATACTTCTGAAGGGGATCATTTGTTTAAAGGTAGTACAGGTTTTTGATAATCAAGTGCCCACTTTACTGAATTACTGTATGGCTAATAGTCAAGAGTGTTTGCATTGCAAGGTGTTGTGAAGATAAATGAATTTGTCAGTGAGATGCTCGGATTGTCTCATTTGTTATTTTTCCCTCGTACATGGCATTTGATAGATTGCACACTGCTTTCTATGCAAATAGCTTCACCCTGGCTAGTTTGTATGTTTGTCTGTGGGAAGATGTATCTAAAAATGGTGGATTTTTTTGGACATTTTAAATTATGGTTGGGGCGGTTCCATCCTGCGGGTTGCGTTGGCTGGGGACTTTGAGTTTTCCAGCCAGCACCACATGAAGTGCCCAGCCCTGCTGCAGGTTCTTCTTGCCATGCTGCTGCTCATTTTCTCTCTCTGACTTGCCTGCCTACGGCCCCCATCTCCCTTGGTTTGGTAGCTGGGGAGAGATCTCCACTCTCCAGCTTTCTGCCAGGGTATGGAGGTGGCTTATGGTGCCCTCCGGGAATGATACTTTCCGTCTTTTCCCCGTTTCCCTCCTGCCTTAATCCCAGAACAAGTGGTAGATATTATGTGTTATAGAACAAGTCTACAAGGACATGAGCAGGCTGCCTTATGCTCCCTCTTCCCATGCTCCAAGTTGTTGCTAAGTTTTGGAAGCTGTAAGGCCATGCCTGTGTAAACGGACCCTGTGCATCCATTCCCACCTTTCTCCTCCCCCTTGCCCTTTCAGTGGGACATGGAAAGTCTGGCCAGCCTTCAGGAAGGGAAAGGCTTCTCACATCTGTGCTGAAGCAGCCATCTTCCCTTACCTCCTCCACACACATAATTTTAAAACAAATGTTACCCTGTAATGCAAAATTTGCTAAAGCATCAGTTTCTTCCCTGGAGCTCTGGAAAAATTTGATCAATGTGACGAGTTTGTGTGAGTCTGCCTGGAAACTGTGTATGTTAGAGGATGAGTTCAATATGCATATCTCTGACAGCTCCTATTTATACCTTCGTTAAGGTCCATATTGTCCCTCTTATGTTACTCTACCTCCCCAGTCAGTTCCCTGAGCAGCTGGTCTCTCACCTTCTCCCGGATAGTTTCCAGTATCTTGTCTAGGAAGTACTGAGTACGAAGGATGCACTGCCATAAACCAGCAAAAGGAAACACCTGGAAAGGTGTTGGTTTGCGTGGCCTTAGCTCATGCGTGGCCTTAGCTCACAGATCCTGCTCTATTTAGGCTGCTTACATTTGTGCCAGTGACTCCTCAGAGCCACTCTGGTGGGCTGTGGAGCAGGAGGCTGCTGCAGGGTCTCAGGCTCACTGCCAGCTATGTCCCTGTTCAAAATGGCATCGGGCAGGTGCGCAGGTGCCTTGTTCTGATGTGTCAATGTCTGAGTTACGTTGTGGGAGAGATTTTTCAAAGGTGTGCTTAAGATCGTTATTAATTGTCCCTTTGAAAATGTGAGTATTTCATACTTGCCTATAACTTTAATGACTAATTCACCGATTTGGGCTTTTTGAAAGCTAGCACAGCCTCACTTGCTGAGAGTGAAAAGAGAGGATCTCTCTTTCCTTAGTGCTCAGCAGCTGAAGAATTCCTGTGAGTGGCAGTTACCAGGTCAACAGCAATAGAACAACCCTTGATATTAATATTTTGTAAACTAGGAAAACAAGCTTAATCGGGTGTTTTTCTAACATTATATAGGAAGCACTTCTTTTTCTAGCGTTTTTCAAATGCTGGAGAACAGCAATTGTTTGTGTAGAATTATCTGTTATTGTTAGTAATGTTCTTGCTTCTCTGCAGCACAGTGACATTGCCTTTATCCTTTAGAAGCAATGGAAAATTATAAATGAGGTTAACAAGCTTCAGTCTAAAGTGAAAACTAAATCTGTGACTATACAACTCTTGTTGCATTCATTCTGGTCAAGGGTTGGTTCATTCATTTATTTCCTGGGAAAAAGTGTCTCTTTTCCTTGGCCTCCTGAGAATCAGAAAACATGATTGAAACTCAGCTGGAGTAGCCTATTTCAGGGCTTAACAAAGAATAGTAGGCACAGCATTTAGGGATGTAGATAGCTTGTTTTCCTTAATTGCTTCCCAATCAGAAATTGGATGAACCTTCGGGATGCAGAAACAGGGAAAATCCTCTGGCAAGGAACAGAAGATCTGTCTGTACCTGGAGTGGAGCATGAAGGTACTGTGTGGCCTTACTGTGCATTTTGGGGCTGGATGGTGCTGTTTGTCTGGGTCACCAGAGCTGCGAGCGTACCCCTGCTTTGAAGGACAGATGCCCTGGCAGTGACTTCACACCTTCAGAGGCTTCCACCACAATAACCTGGGGACACATCGAGAAGGGTGGGAGTGGATCAGTGGCTGACAAAGGGGACGAGTTAAACAATGCTAAGCAGGGAGCACAGCTGGGTAAGGAATGAGTGGCCAATCTTTGCTAGGTCAAGTGTTGGTTCCAAAATGAAAAGTATAAAAATACATTGACTTTTCTCAGTATAACAACAGGGTTTAGTCAAGGTAGAGGTCAAATGGAGAACCAGTGGGTAAGAAGCATACACAGTTATTGCTTTGCCTAGCCACAATTGTGCTCTAATATTCTCCTGCACTAAATTTGACCTCTGCTTTAAAGTGGCATACATGGCACATATGCTCTGCTCTTCTGTCCCTCTATCATTGCTAGAAAGGCCTGTTGCCCTTCCACTTCTATCCTTGCTGAGTAGCAGAGGACTTCACTGTCCCTTACTCTTCCCCATTTGTGACAAAAAGCACTGTGATAGGTAACGTCCCTTGCCAAGAGCTTTGCTTTGGCTCTGTGAAGAGTCTGACCTCACTGAATTAATTTTGAAGGCTTTTCTATTATGTGAGTACCATAGCTGATCTCCAGTAAGTGGAGTGAACTTGGTCATTTAATTATGCTGGTGACATTGATGTATTTTTCGTTAAACATCAAGGACTGAGTTATGCCTGGCACTACTAGGACTTACCTCTCCCATAAATTGGAAAATCTGTCGTGTCTGAAGGAGGCAAGCAGCATGTAAAGATCCTTCTCTGCCCAGAGAGCATACAGAAGATCTGTGGCAAAACACTGTGAGTCCAGTAGTCCTCCAGCAATATACCTGGTTTCAAAGCCAGCTTAAGGTGCAAGAGAAACGAGTTGCCTTCTCCTCATTTGGTCCCCAGTCAACATTCATCTGCTTTATGACAAGAGTTCATTATTAGGACCAGTAGTAGGTTGTCTCAGCTTAAGAGGGGCCTGATGCCATGAATAGAGGTTGCAGGTCAGAGTTAGAGGAAAGCAAAGCTGTGACTCGGTGATTACTAAGAGCATTTTCCAAGCTTTGTCTCCTTCAGCCTTGCTAACCTGTACTCCCATTCTCATACCAGTGGTAACAGCAAACAGTTCTGTTGATAGGCCTTAACAGATATCTACTCATGCTCACCATACAAGATACCTACACTAAGGAAAAGCATTCCAGCACTTTCAAATATACCTGTGGGAAAGCAATGGAAATACAACTTCCAAAAGAAATGCGGTAATTCATCAGTTCAATACTAAATTTCTTAAATTGCAGGTTAGTGATGCTTTGCCTTTTTGATATAACTGTAACATTTGGCATGCCCATAGCAGCTAATAGGAGACCTAGGAGAAATGAAGATTCTGGCTTTGGAAAGCAGAAGAAAATCAGCCAAAACTATTCCAAATCTTCCCAGATTTTGTGCTGCAAAAGCTTCTCCTTGGATGCATGGCTAGTCTTTGAATCCTCTTCACTCTGTCTCAACAGACTGTTGCACTGCCTTGGTTCAATGCAAGCTACAGAAAGGCGTGCTTTGGGGCAGAGAGGACAGCTGGAGCTGTGTCTCATGAGGATTTGTTGTGTTTCCCCATTTCCCTCCTGCCATCTTTCTCACTTTGGCAAACCATATCACCTCACTGTGTCTCAGATTTTCCTCACATATAAAACAGGAACCCTCCCCTCCATCAGAGGAGCTTGGGGAATTAGTTAAAGCATACTCTGGCATGAGATTAATGCCCATTGTACAAGGAATTGTTAAGACCTTATCTGGTGTGCAGTTCAGTCATCTGTCTAGAAGATGGATGACTGCAAACTGGAACAGGTGCGGAGAAGAGCTATTAGGAGAAGCCACTGAAAAGATTATGGATGGGAGGATGGTCTTCGTTAGGAGAAGAGAGAAAAAAAGCCATTCTTGTAGGGCTTAGCAAGAAAAGAAGGCTGAGATGGATAGATTATTCTCAATAAATAGGCTAAGAAAGGAGAGATGTGTTCAGCAAAGGAGGACAATCTGACTGTGAATTAAAAGAAGATGTGAGGAAATGCAGTTCTGGTACAGTCCTGCAACAAAAAGAGTGAGGGCAAACAGTCAGAATAATTGTTTTAAAATTAAGGCCATGTGTGTCTCAAAGTCATTATATAGTACTTGTGCGTGTGTGTGTTCTGTGGCCATTCAGGGCAAATCACAGTCTACACATAGCAAACAAAGAATCAAATGTATAGCAGAGTGAATAAAATATATTTCCTTTAAACAGGACTTCTATTTGCTTTTTTAAA
Source organism: Balaeniceps rex (assembly GCA_013401315.1). Lineage (NCBI taxonomy): Eukaryota > Metazoa > Chordata > Aves > Pelecaniformes > Balaenicipitidae > Balaeniceps > Balaeniceps rex. Next base: position 19,853 of record VYZW01055927.1, read on the forward strand.
CAGGACTTCTATTTGATTTAAGTACAGGTCTCTTTAAAAAATGAACTCTTAAGTTTCAAATCATTATAGTATATTACTACCTAAACTCACTATTACCACTTAGATTAAATAAAAAGAATACTAATGTGGTATTGGATTGCTGCCGAAGTCTTAACATTGACCTGCTGAAAGTAGTGAAAATCACTGCCTGAGCACCTGAAACTGGAATTAACCATCTAAACCAGCTTTTGACAGCAGGAGCTTTTCCATGTACCCAGTCGGCTCAATTCAGTGACAGGGCATTCAAAACTGGGAGGCAATCTGGGAGACACAAACCCGTAAAGTTTGGTTTCTTCCAATATACAAGAAAATCTTGGAGTAAGCTGCTGAGGTCTAGAACTTGTAGAATCCCCAGTGTTGTTCACAGTCACCACAGCCAGCTTTCATTCAGAAATACAAATAATCTTTTCATTATCTAAGAAAAGGTGTAGTTTGAAATATAAAAGAAGTTAGGCTAAGATAGCTTTCTTTCTTACACATCCCAAATATTTAAAGTAGTTTCATTAAGCTATATGAAAACATAATGATACAGATATTTTAATTTAATTTCAGTTTCTAACTAAACGCAGTTAGACCCAAAATTACTTGCTTAGTAAATAAGAAATGCGTCATTCATCACTTTCTAATCTAATCAGAATTAAGTATCTAACTAAATGTGTGTTAGGTACATAAATGCTTAGATAAATGTGCAGGTATAGTATATCCTCAGGTTAACAAAAAGTAGTACTAAATTTAGGATAAAGTATATGCTTACCTGCATTTCAGCATGTTTTAAAATGGTCCTAACTGATGAGAATCAAACTTCTTTCTCTTCTATCTTTCTAATGGGAAAAAAAGAGGTATAAAAACAAAGTGAGTGTAAAATAAATAATTTCAATTAAAATTTTCTGCTTGATGGTAGAGCTATCAATTAAAATCTCTTAGATCAGGGGTTTAAAGACTACACAGCCCTACTTTTATTAAAAGTAACCTTTTATTTTGTAGTTTTACAATATTAAAGCAAACATTCTCGGCAGTCTGTCTTGGGGATGAAAGAAATGTAATTACTAAATTGCAGAAGTCATTTTACACTTAACTGCAAAGGGGTGTTTATTCACAACAGGCTGTAGTCTGTACTTGTGAGGGCAGTAAAGGATGGTGCCATGCAGATTTCTATGCTGAAAAAAAAAGACTAAAAATAATTAGAGAGCTTTTATATTTTAAAACTCTTCTCTTACACTTTTAACTTTCTTTTTTTATCTTTTTTTTTTTAAACAAACGGTGGGCTGTGTACTCCTCCATGGGATAGGATGGTAGCTTACATTCCCTAACCCTCCAGCTCTCTATCTTGTTTTCATATCAAGGTCCTACTCCATTAAACTGTTCTACGTTAGATGGATTTGCCTGGGATTTGGTAGACTCTTCCTTTATTAAACAGCAGCCTGCTGTCTGCTTATGGATGTTTTGATACGTTTTCCATTTAGGAACAGTTTGGCTCATAAAGCACATGCCAGCTGTATTCCCTCCCCTCTTTATTTCTAATAAATTTACATGAAACATTTTCTAATACGCAGGAAGGATTATGTACACTCACACCACTGAAGTATGATGGGCTTGGGAGATTTTTAGCATACTGACTCCCCCGCCCCGTATTCTCCTGATTAGGACCTTTCAGCATATTAATCAATGCTCCCAAACGGTCCCTTCTCTTACTCCTCCACCTCTAAAAAAAGCCTTATGAAGTATCTACTAGGTACAGTTTGCCACTTGCTGTTGGTGTCTCACCCATTGCAAGAGCCCAGATACCTTGGATTGCCAAATTAGTCTCTTAAACTCTCTAGCTTGGTATTGACTTTACTGCTTGTGTGGGTTTCAATGTTTGGGGAACAGACATTTTGCATACTTGTGAGGTGGCTGAAACAATGCTGCTGGGCTGAGAAGTAGCTGTTTGTGGTTTGCTGGGGATGCACAGCCTGAAAGGGAAGGAGAAGTGAGAAGGGCTAACACGCTTGGTGTACTATGCAGCCCTTTGGCTGCTTGTGATCTTCAGCACACTTCCTAAAGTAAAAATTTAAGTTGCATCTCGTATTTCGACTTGAAGAGTTCTGGGTTTTAGTAATAAACAGCTAAGAACCAGGAGTCTGAGAGATCAGTGTTGTATCCCTGGTTCTGTCACAAGTTTCATTCCTGGCTCTGGGCAAGGTACTTAACCTATTTGCATCTTGGATTTCACTCCTGCAAAGGTAAAAACAAAGTCCTTTGTCTTTGCATTTCTCCTGCCACTATGATCTTGTACTAGCACTAATCATCATTTCAAAGTACATTATAATAGCACCTGAAGCAGCTGGGTTTGCTTTATTGTGTCCAAATAATGCTTCTTTATCTGTTTCACAGCTCGAGTTCCTAAAAAAATCCTGAAATGTAAAGCAGTGTCTCGGGAGTTAAACTTTTCCTCAGCAGAACAAATGGAAAAATTCCGACTGGAACAGAAAGTTTATTTCAAAGGGCAGTGTCTAGAAGGTATGCATCTGCTCTGTGTGCAGTCCTGCTGCAGCGCAGGGAGTGACCCCCAGCGCGGCAGGGATTAGAGAAACTAAAATGGGTTGAACGTGGTCATTTTATTTTTTCAGAGTAGCACTGAAGCACTCATCTTGTCAGGACTAATGGGCCGCAGTATTAGGGATAGCATTTCATAAGTGTATTAACACTTCGTTATATAAGCAAAAAATCTGGGTAATCGTGCTTCAGGGCATAAATCCACCGCAGGCTGCCTGAGGCAAGGAAACAGGTTATTTGAGAGTCACCCGTTATGGGGATTCATGCATCTTCCTCAGAAGCACCTAGTGCTGGCCACCGCCAGACTGGAGGCCGGACTAAAGGAGCCTCTGGTTTACTTTGGTTACAGCACTGCCACCGAGTATTGTCCGTGTGACTCCATAGCTGCACATCTGATCTCCCTCACTGCAGTATTACTCTTAATCTGGGGTGGAGGAGGGGGAGATAAAACATTGAGCTCCTCGTCTCTTGGGCAACCAGTTGTGCACTTAGTCTCAACTGGATCCGGGGGATGTCTGCAAGAGGGGGAGTGTGGTTTCCCTGTTCCCAATTAGGTGTGATGGAATTTCCACTGAATGCTAAGGAAGTGGTGTGACTTTATCATTACCATCAGCTATTTTAGAAAGGGAGTATTTGCTTTAAGAGGAGGGCAGGCTTCAGTGCAGTTTAAACTGTACAAAGTAATTTAAATATAAAATGTTGGCAGCCCAGCAGGACAGTTTAGGGAGTTCCCCAGCCTGTCAGGTGAAAAGCAAAAGGACCATTTGTGGATTTTATCTTCTTTCAAATGCCTCTGGATCTTCTTTTTACTTTGCAGAATGGTTCTTTGAATTCGGTTTTGTGATTCCTAACTCCACAAACACTTGGCAGTCCTTGATAGAGGCAGCACCTGAATCACAGATGATGCCAGCTAACGTTTTAACGTGAGTGCCTTGGGCTTACAGAATCTGAGAGCAGGCAAAGAAAAAGCAGTGTGTGGCATTTCCTTGGGGGCCACAGTGGGAATGGAGAGGGAGCTGCTACCAACTCTGAATCACCCTCACTACTGTTAGCTGTTGAGAGATAAAAGGGGCTAAGCCAACCTCATTACCTTCTTTCCCGTAGGTCCAATTTGCATTAATATAGCAATGAAAGTTTGGAGAAAGTGGAACTGATCCTTTATTAGAGTTGCTTAATTTTTTTAAAAGGTGAACCGTGAAAGGATTTTAAAATGCTTTGCAGCTTAATACCCCTTACGTCCAAGAAAAGAAAAAAGATGTTTGGGCCATTTTCAAATCCAGCTATTGATCACTGACTCTTGTCCAAGGTGGTGGTTTTTCATGCAATGTATCACCCATAGGAACTGCTCTAGTGTTTGTTTCATCACTGTACCATTTTGCCAAGTTTTGTGTCTTTTACATTGGATTATAAACTATGCGTTTAGTCATATGGAATTGTATCTGGGGATAAAATACCCCTAACAGGTAGGAAACCGTCACTTTACAGTCACCTGTAATGGGATTCACGTGCCTTCCTCAGAAATGTCTAGTCCTGGCCGCTGTTTGCACACTGACTTCTGAGGTCAGCGATCCCTAGGACTTGTGTCAGAATAATGCATGCTGGGCATTGCTCTGAGTGGGGACAGCAAGGAACAAGCTTTGGTGGGATGACGGAAAAGGCTCCTTGAGGGAGGCCCCTGGGAAGCTGTAATCACTGACAAAAAGCCACCCTCCCTGCAGTGCTAGATGGGTGCTGGCAAGCACATGAGGAGCACGCTGCCAGCAGAGACAGAAGGGTATGGGAATCTTCCTGCCAACAAGAGGCAGACAGGGAGCAGCCAGTCTCACCACAAGGTCACTGTGTCCTCTGGAAGACCTTCCTCTCCAGCGTTTTCCCTCTTGTTCCCTGTCTGGAGGAAAGCCAGTCACATAGAGAAGGCACCAGGACGGAAACAACCGTCACTGATTTCTATTCACAGCACGTTTCAAAGAGAGAGCGGACTCAGAAGAGAGCATCAGTGTTCAAATAGTGCTCCCTGTCACAATCTGCTCAGAACCTCGTAGGTGCTACACATGTCCTCGACTCCCAGAGCTGTGGCTTTCAGTCAGTACAGGAGGAGCCAGATTTGGGAATCAGAGTAAAGAAACAAAGACATCTGACAAGTTGGTTTTGACCATCTCGGGAAATCAAGGCATTTTGAGGACTGGGAGTCATGAGAGTCCAGTTCTCAAGTGACCTTGAGGATTTTCCAGTGTCCCATTCTTTCCCTGGAGTCTGTCCACTTGTAGTCGGCAGCCCAGATCTCTCTCCTATTCACAGAGGTATCCTAAAGTCATTCTTGAGGCTTTTCAGTAGAATCACCAGCCCAATGAAATACAAAGGGGGTTTTGTGGCCCAAAGAAATCAGGTTTTTTCAGCTGCCAAGACTTGGAGAGCCCCTCACTTTCTGATATTCCCAAAGACCTCATGTTTGTCTCAGTGGTTCTATAGCAGGAGAGAATGGAGATGTGGTATTTGGTGCTAACCAAGGCACCCTGCGCAAAGGATTCCCAGGATGACTGAATATCAGACTGAGAACATTCCCTGACATTTGAGTTCAAGCATTGTCCACGCCATGGCAAAAACCTTATGCTCTTGCCAGGTTCAGCTTTGCCAATGTTACAGACACCAAGAGCCACAGTGGAGATGGAACTGCTGCTTTGGTTTTCGAGAGCCAGGTTATTTAGACATGGTCAGATCACACTGCTCAGGTGTCCAGGTGTTGTAGTGACCCTGAAGTTCTTACCTTTGAGTACCAAAATCTCAAAGTCAGCAACTTAAATCATCAGAGCTTTTGTCACACCCAAATCTACATCTCCATTGCAGTTTGTATAAAATATGCATGTGCGTTTGCATTTAAGCACTTCTTGAGGGAAACGACTTGTTAAGTCGGTTGGAGTAGCTTGCTCAGCACTAGAGGGCAGAGATGGGGAATAAAAAAAGAATTCCCATTGGTTTTCACAATTCACTGCAAGAGAGAGGGCCTGAAGGTGCTGGGACTACTAGTTTATTTTTAGCAACAGAAGTAGGCAGATGTTTGTGAGGACTCTCTGCAGCCTGCGTGGTACTGTGCCCAGAAAGGGGGAGACAAGGGAGGGACGGGGGGAACTGTTCCACGTAGGAGTGCAGTGAAGAGATCCTTCAGCCCTGATGGCTCCCGGATCAGGACACAGTGCTCACTGCATGTGGCTCCAAACCAAAGCTCGTGTTGCGGGGGGTAAGATGTCAGCCCAGGCTTGTGAAAGCATTGAGAGAAACAGTTGTTTTCTACCGTTTGTGCACTCTTCTAATACCTCTTCTTTCTCCTCTTTTCCTTCCACAGTGGTAATGTTATTATAGAAACCAAATTCTATGATGACGACCTTCTCGTAAGCACTTCCAGAGTGAGACTTTTCTACGTTTGAGATGGGGCTTTTTGGAGCTGTTTTAGTTTTCCTCCATACAGTTCTTGGTGCAGAACCCCCCAACTATCCAGTGGAAGACACTCCTGTAGGCGGTGACCCTGGGGACCAGCTCAACGTGGGTTGTGACCTTTGCCTATCAGTTATTTTGCTTTCTCCTCTGACAAGGCCAGACCAAACCCTCAGAGACAGGACCATCTGCTCAGCGATGCACTGGGGAATAGAGGCTGTCTCTGAACACGGGCAAACGATGGTCATGCAGAACCAATACTGTAAATTATGTTAGTCTCATCCTTTGTACTTCTCTGGATCCTGGTATAATCTCGCATTTCCACTCACACCAAACTCTCAATGCGTTTCATTTTTGGGGGATTAAGTTAACCTTTTCATTTTTCTCATGTTGTAGGTTTTTATCCTTTCACTGGATTTCTGTGTAACTGGTCCACACATCCTCTTACCCTGAACTTGTAAAATAGACTGTGATATCACCTAATGTAATTAAAATAAATTTCTCAATTAAAACATTCCTACCGTCCAAAGAAGGGAAGAAATGTTAGTTCTGTGCGTTTTCCTTTCCATTATGAAAATGCCTCGCAGCAGGTACAAAGTCCTGTTGCTCAAGGCAGCAGCAGAACACAGCTGCTTCCACAGCTCCTATATCCTCGTTCAATTTCTATTCCTCCAGCTGACCATGGAGGAAAGGTTTCCTGATGGCTCTGACCAAGGTTTCTCCTTGGCCTCGTTTCTGTCCATTAATCCCTCGGGGCAGTGTGCCCAGTCACCGGTTTCTGGAGCAGCACGGCACACCGTTCTGCTTTTCTAAGTTCCTGGGGATGCTCAAACCCCTCTGGAAAACCTGTGTTCCCCTGAGCCCACCAGCATCAGCCCTGTGCTGGGCTGAGCTCCCCACAGCACAGCTGTGGCTGCGGTTGCTGGATAGCAACAATCCCCACACGTGCACGGCTTTAATGACACACAGCGGCAATTTTGAACAACCGGCTTCTCGAGCCCTAGTGCTACTCTTTCCACTGGTCATTTATAATTTAGCTCTGGCATGTGTAAATCTTGGGGAGGGGGCATCTCCAGCTTCTGCTCTTAAACGTCACGGGCAGCTTTATAATCGCTCTACACCTTGGTCAGCCTGTCCCGTGGCTGGGCTTGAGATTCTTGGGAGAGTCACAGGGAAATGAGACACATCATTTCAGAGCCTGAATTCAGCCGCTGGGTGTATGTGAGAGGGATACAGCATCATTTTTTTTTTAGGTGAATTGAAGTTGGACCATTAATCCCCACGAGAAGAGCGTTATCCGTTGCAGCAGCTTTCTCATGAGACCTCGCTGATGGATTTCGGCCTGCTGGACTCGCAGGGCAGAGTCTTCTCAGCAGCGTGACCTGTCCTAGGCCAGCCTTTATACAAAGAGACCAGCCGAAACTGCCTTCTGCACCCAGTGTGAACGACAGCCAGTGATGGTGGCATCTCCATCAAAGAGGAGAGACAAAAGGTATCCAAAAATGAAAAATATAAAAGGTCAAGGGGCTTGAGAGCACATACCTCTCTGCTCTAGGACAGATGCTCTGCCAGACACACAGACAGCACGGGTCTGGCAGAGACAGGGAGATGGTGTCTCCTCTTGCCTAGCTGAGCTACAGCCCAGCACGGGAGCCCCTGCACCCGCAGCAGAGGGATGCTCCCAGCAGAGGGATGCTCCCAGCGGCGCTGAATCTGACCTGGATGCCTTTTTCTTTAATGACAAACAAGCTTTGAATTCTCGCACCCACTTAACCTTATCGGCGAGGCAGGCGCCTGCGGGGATGCCCTCGCTGCAGGGCCCCACACTCTGGAGGTCTCCGCGGGGGGGTTAGGCGGCCACCCACACGCGTGGCATCGGCTCCCGCGGGGTGAGCTGCCCTGGGAGAGGGCCCTGGAGGGACGCCGGTCCTAAGAGGGCCCGAGGGGACCCTCCGGAGCCCCTTCCCTCCGCGCCCGCCTGGCCCCGGCTGCCCCAGTGCGCCGAGTTCACCCAGTTGGAGCTGGCCGGCCCCGCGGCGGCGGCTCTGCGGCGGGTCATTGCCGCCCTCAAGTGGCTCCCTGGGAAATAGCTGGCAGCTCACCCGCTCCTGTCCCAGGACCAGCCTCCCGCAGTGTCCCCAGCCTCCCCCAGTGCCCCCCAGCCTCCCCCAGTCCTCCCCAGCCTCCGCCAGCGCGGAGTTCAGCTTCCCTTAAAGAACCGAGGCAGCAAACGCCGGGGCCGAGGGAGAGCAGGGGGCCGGATGCAGCCAGCAGAAAGGCCCCCGTAGGGCAGGGGGAAACAGCGTGGCCTGACCAGACACCACCCAAAATGCGGGTGACAGGCCCCGGTGCTCAGAGCAGGAGCCTGTGCTTGGCCCAGGCAGGAGGAGCTGCGGGTCCTCTCCCCGTGGGACCGACAGGGATTTGGGAGCCCTGGGAGAAGGGGCAGGGGACACTGCCAATGCGCTGCCCTCAGCACGTCCTGGCCGTTGGCACTGGGGCCGCAAAGGCCCCAGCAAAGGGAAAAGTGGGGCTGGAAAAGGCGAGAGTGCAGCAGGAGGTCTGGGTGCTGTGTGTCACCTCTGCCACCGCCTGCCCACGGGTGGTTCTGGCCGTGGCCCAAGGGCAGCCCCTCACTACCCTCTGCACAAAGGCAGGAGGGGGGAGCACTGGGAGCAGGGTGCAATACAGTGATTCCCCCTTTTACTTACCAAAAAAGTTCCTGCCTGGAAAGTCACAGCCCTGGCAGGCGTCTCTGGGGCAGGGAACCTCCCCCAGCTTGGTCCACACTCCGGGCTCTGCACAAGGACTCCATGGTGGCAAGATGGGCAGTTTTGGGGGGGCGGGACCTGGCTGGGCCATGAGGAGCCTCTCACCACACAAGCCCAGCTGCTTGCAAAAACCCCGGCTCATCTGGAGCTGCTGCTGAGCAGTGCCCGGGAGAGGGAACCGGCCAGATTCAGCAGCAGCCACCGCGGGTGAATGCCAGCTGAGAGCCGCAGCTTTCCCCAGTTCATTGTTCACAGCCGGGGTGTTTTGGCCGTGGCAGCTCCTGTGGAGGGCATGAGTGCCTTCCAGCTGTCAGCACGCAGAGGGCATTTGTTTCTGTAAGAGCCTCGGGGCAGGGAACACGCTCAGGAGGCTGCTCCCCACCACACGGCTGGCGCACGGGGCTTGTCCCCCACATCGGGAGGGCTGCAAGCCGCCCCAGCAGCCTGCGGAAACCTGGCTGCGAGGGCAGGGTAGCCCTGCAGAGCCCAGACACACGGCCAGAGGCACATTGGGAAGTGGAGGAAGGAGGGAGGGAGAAGCACGCGAGAGCTGGGGCCATGCACAGGCTGGAGGGCTGGCACCGAGAGATTTGACGTGAAGCTTGTAAAAAGAAAACTTCATCCTCACTGCCCTTCGGCCACATCTTCCTCTGGGAGCCCTCCAAGCCAGGGTGTTGCAGAGCTGCTGGGCAAAAGCAGCAAGGCAGCACAGGAAGAGAGTGATGCACAGGACACTTTTGGCTTTAGGGGAGCTCTCTGCTTTGTTTTGGGGTCTATCGCACCCACCTCCTCTCCAGCCATCCGTAGAGGCTCCCTGAGGTGCAGGCATGGCTTACAGCAATGAAAAACACCCACTGATGGGACAGGGAGCTGGCCGTGAAACAGGAACATAACCCCGGGTGCATCAGGCTCCTGCCTCCACGCTGCGATGGGGCAGATGGAGGACAGGGCCAGTTCCTTCCCTGCCACGGCAAGCACTGGGCTCTCTCACCCTCACTGCCCATCGCCAGCACCCCGTGGGGTGTTACCTACCCCTGCTGCTGCCCGGGCACCTTCCCCGGCCGCCATGGGGGCTCTCAGCTGCCTGACCGCCCAGCAAAGCCGACTGGGGCTCCTGCTGGCACGCTGCCCCAGATCTGCCCTTCCCAATAACGCTCAGGCGGGGAAGCAGAGCTGCCCTAATGCAGTTAATTAGCTGATTCACGAAGGTTACCAGTGAACAAAAGGCGCACAAACAGCCCAGGGCCACGTTACTTTCGGTGCCTGCTTTGCTACTCTTACCTTCCTGCAGGTGCAGGCAGCGTGTGTGGCAGCAGGCAGCGCGTGGCAGCAGGCAGCGCATGGCAGCAGGCAGCGCGTGGCAGCAGCGGGCAGCCTGTGGAGTCAGCGCCACCTCGTCCCGCTTTACCCAGCTCCATCCTCCCCCGGTGGCACTGGATGGGGAACAGGAGGGCTGGGAAGGTTTGGGTCCCTCTGTCCCCTTTTGGGGGCAGAGATCGCACTCCTGGGTCGCCAGGACAAGTGCAGGCAGAGCCCAAGCCAGGCATTGAGCCACTCGGACACAGGGACCTTGGGGCTGCCAGGTGACTTTGGTGCAGTCTTATCCATCCCCAAAGACAGGAGGGCAGCCGGGGCAGGACCCAAAGGGCCCCTTTGCAGTCCAAGGTGCCCAAATCCTCCTGCCCTAGGGAGCCCTCGGCCACCAGCCCTCAGTGCCGTGGGACCTGGGTGCAAGCCCTGTTGGGGCTCGGCACCCGCCTCTCCCCACTGCACGCGAGACATTCACATCCGTGGTGGCTTCTCCCACCAGCATCCCCCGCCACAGGAGGGGAGTGGGGCCAGCCATCGCCACGGCCCCTCTTGCAGGGCATCCTGTTCCTATGGGATCCAGATCTGTGCCAAAATCCTGCCTGCACCAGCCTCTCCATGCCAAAATCCTGCCTGCTCTCCCAGCGCCTGGGCAGGGTGGGGAGCATGGCAGGCACACAGGAGGGACGATGAGCTGAAGGTGAACGAGTTGGGGACGCAGAGCAAAGGGAGGAGTGGATGGCAGGATGGTGCTGCGGAAATCTCTCCCAGTGTCCAAAAAGCCAGGCTGGAAAGGGCTCACATTGCCCTGGGTGTGCAAAAGGGGAACAGTGACAAGTTGTGGGAAGGGATCACACTCGTGCTGGCTATGGAAGGCGGATGCCAAGAAACTGCCGGGGATGCAGGAGGAAGCCACAGGAGTGATGTGAAGACCCTGACGGTGAGGGACTTAAGGAGCTAAGGTCATCTGGCTGATAGAAAGCAAAAGTGATCAGAGGAGAGCGCAGAGGCCTGATTTCCATGGGAGGACGTGGCAAAACCAGCAGCCGAGGCCAGATACATTTGGCTCAGGAACTGGGAATGTCTGCAGCCCTTGATGCTTCCTGCGATTCTTGCAGGAAACTCCCTGGCACAGCACAGGGGTACGGGGGAGATAGTTCCAGCTGCTGCAGGCCAGCGGACACGCTGTGCTGCCCATTCACCCCCACGGCCAACAGCCTGTTTGGGTTTCCTGGCAGGGTGGCCTTGGCAGCACAACCCATGGACACAGGACTGCCGCGGCCGGTCCCCACGCTGCTGCCGTAGCTCTTGGGAGGAGCGCTGGGGTGCCGGGCTTCCCCACGCCACAGCACTAGATGGTGCTGCAATACAGCAACATTGCTCCGGACTGCACAGCGCCGGCCGCCGAGCAGGGAGGACGCTGGCTCGGGTCACCGCGTCAGCCAGCGACCCCGGGAGAGCCACCGAGGGCCAGCTCGGGCTGGCCAGCCCCACGCCAGGCAGGCTGGTGGGCCACCAGGGACGGGTCCGTGCCACCCGCTCTGCCCCAGGAGAGGAGCAGTACCGACGGGCACACGGTTAGGACGGGGACTGCTCCCACCGCCGGGTGCGGTGTCCCATCACCTCCCACAGGCACTGACACCTCCGTGCCTCACACCTGCCTTCATCCCCCTTTCAGCCCTACCCCTGCCAAGCTGGGGGACGCCAGAGAAGCCTCAAGAGCCAAAGGTCACGGCTAACAGCCCTGTGGGGCTCCCCACGCAGCCCCCAGCACCCACTGGGGACCAGCCTGCTCTGCGGGGTGTCCCACAGCCACCCCATGGTGCAGCACGGGGCAGGCAGCACCCCCCCTGCTTGGGGGCAGGTGCACCCACGTTTGCCCCTTCCCACAGCAGAGCCCCACAGCACCGCTCCTGCCTGCTGCTCACCCCCCTGGAGCTGCAGCCTTGCTCCCACAGTCCATCCTGGGGACGGGCCTTTGTGCTGGGGGGTGTCCCCAGGGAAGCAGCACATCCTCACCTTGGGAACGATAAGCAGGGCTAAGGGCAATTTGCCCCAGGATAGGGAGCCAGCCCCTGCACTGGCTGGGGTTTGGCTCGCCAGGAGTCTGGGCTGCTGGCTCTGCACCCATCCCTGCGGAGTGGGGGCACCCCATGGCAGCTGGGAGCCGCTCTGAGCTCCCATTCTGCCTTGGGGGCCTCACATGGTGGTGGAGCCAACCCCAGGCAGGCTTGGCAGGCTCCCCGGCCCCATGCAGGACCACACTCCCTGCCACCCCAGCCAGGCAATTTGAAGCCACATCCCTTCCCTGCCAGTGGATCCGGGGGCTGGCAGTGCCCAGGCTGCCAGCCGGGGAGCGGGTGGCTCACACTTGCTATGGGTTGTCCTCCTCAGCGGCTGCCCATGGATCCTGCACCAGCCGAACATCCAGGTCTCCAGCCTTGGGCACAAGCTGCATCACCCCTTGCACCCCCCACCCCAAGTCATGAAAGAGGGGTGCTGGTTTACAGCTCCCTGAAAGACCGGGGCTGGGAGCTTGCTCTGCCTGCAGCAAAGAAGAGGGGGGGCCAGAGAGGTGCCCACAGAGCCTGGGGCACCCCCATGCCCAAAGCGAGCAGGAGGACCCATGTCCCTGCCCAACACCTGGCTGGCATGCAGGGAGAGGCAGAGCCCCTCGCCTTCAGGCCTCCCCCTGGGCAGGAAAGGACACATGCAGAGACCCCATCCCTGTGGATTTGCAGTCTGAAGTCTCCATCTCTGTAGATTCTCCAGGGGCTAATAGGGTTGAACTTTATGTCCCCCAGCTGCCCCACTTACACAGCATTCTTAGGAAAGGGACACAAGAGCCTCTCCAGGTCTCCATCTGCTCTGAAGCATGGCACTCACTGCTTCTCCCCAGGTCTCTTCCCAGATCGCACGCAGTGTGGCACTACAGGGGGGCCCTCCAAGCCCCACCAGCCATCCCCCACTACTCCTTCTGGGGCTCCCCAGCCAGCCATGAACAGGAGCCACAGCCCTCCTTGAGGCATGCAAAGCCGAGGATCCCCCAGAGACCTTCCTCCTGCTCTCCCACCCTCCGGAGAAGATCAGGTCAGCTGGACAAGAGGGAGCAGCCATCGGTGCAGGGAAGGATGGAGAATTCCCAGTGTCTGTGCAGGAGGAGCCACAAGCACCCCAGCCCTGCTCCCTCTCTGAGGCTGCCACCCTGGAGCAGGGAAGGAGGGTGGGTGGCCCCAAGGAGAGCTGGCAGCAGGGATTAGCACCCAACTGGGTTTCAGATCTCGAGGATCTCCGCTGGGCCGGGGACTGCTAGGTCCCTGTGACCACCAAGTCAGGGTCCAGGATCAGAACTGCCCTGGCTCACCGAGAGGGACAGGCCATGGGGCACGCGGCAGCCAGGGACGAGACGGGAACCAGATCTCCCACACCTGCTCTTCAGCACAGGTTGGGCCTTCCTGCCTCCGCCAGACAGCTCTTGGGGCAAGCAGACAAACACCCCTACGCCACTTAGGAGGCACATCTTTGCTATGCGGGATGGGCCAAGACCAGCCAAGGGCCCCAGGCTTCCCCAGCCTGCTCCCAAGGGGTCTGCTCCCCCGGAACACCTCGCACGCTGAGCTGGATGGCAATTGCTCTGCCAGAGGAACAGTTCTTCGCGTCTTGTTTTCAACAGCAACGCCCCTTCTGCGTTTGTGATCTTGAGGAGTCATGCCTGGAAGGCAGTTTCACTCGTCAGACTCTCAAGGAGATGCCAATTATTTGCCCAGACAAAAACTGCACCAGTAGCCCCAGCCTGTGTCTAGTTTGGAGTCCAAGTCCTGCATCACCCACAGGCAGGTTCTCCACCTCAAGGTGCTCCAAATTTCATGAAGGTTGTCAAGATACAAGAAGAGTTTTGGATGAGGCTGACTGAAAGCTACAGCTGGTACAGGACAGGTTTAAGCTGATGAAACAGGTTCTAACCTACTACAGGCAGGAGGTCAGGACTGGAGAGAGGTCTGCTGATCCACACCCAGTCCAGTTGCCTGCAGGGCACGGGCCCAGCCCCATTGATTACACTGGCTGTGACCTTTGGTAGCGTGGCTCCACCAGTGCATTGCATTTCAGGACGACCACATGGCAGTTGCTCTCAATTCACCCGGTAGTTCAGCCACGTGCAGGACACCGTCGTGCCAGCTGAGGCCCAGCCACAGCAGAGTCCTTGGGAAGGGCTGCCCTTGGTCCAAGTGGCCACCTGTGCACACGGGCACAGCCTAAGTCCTTCCAGGCTTGTACGAGGCACCCTGCAGCTCTCCCGATGGCTACGTTTGGGAGCTACCTGGGCTATCTTCAGTGGTCAGCAGCCAGCCGAGGCACCCCAGACCAGCTTCAGACCTTCACCTCCATGGTCTCCAGGACCAGCACAATCAGCAGTCCAACCAGGAATCAAGTTCTCCATGACGCACGGGTCACATCTGCAGGCAAGGGGCAGCACAAGCAGTACTTCTGCTCCTCAGGTTACAACTGAACATGTGACCTGTGAAGCCCTGGGTGAGGGACCCAACGGCCACATGCTCTTCACCTCCAGTCCCACGGCATCAGCCCCCCACGGAGCCTGGCTCTGGTCACCAGGCGGCAGTGGAGATCATCTTCTGCACACCAGAGGCAGGTGGGACTCCCCAGCAGCCCCTGGCACAAGGCTGGCTCACCAGGGAGATCGTTTCTAAGACATGCTTGCACTTTGGACATCCTTCAGCTGGCAAAACTCCTGCAAGCCCTCTCCTGCTGAGGGGGGAAGCTGCTGCTTCTGGTCCCCATCCCAAGACATCATCCCAGTTCCTGGTGAGCAATACCCAGAGTGTTTGGGATTCACCCAGAAGGCCCTGTATGGCATCAGGCACCAAATGCGATGAAGAGCCACCTTCGAGCCTGCATCCCCGCTAGGACCTTGCCAGCAGCAGGCCCTTTCAAAGAAGCATCACTCCTCCACCCTAGGACAGCCCCAAACCCAGGCAGAGCCCCAGCACTGAGAGGCCTTTATACCCCTCGGTGGGGTGTGGCTGCCCCGATTGGCTGGGAAGGCTGACAGGTGGCAGCTCCAGATTGGCTCGGAGCGGTCTCCCTCACCCTGCGATTGGTGAGCTGCTGCTGCAAAGGGTGAGACAGCAGCAGAGACAGGTGGCGGCACATGGTTGGCTGGGGGGAAGTGCCAGGTGGCGGACCGGGATTGGTCAGGCCTGGGTGTTGCTTGACTGTGGTTGGTGGAGGCAGCACAAGGGAGGGA